>NQII01001539.1:450067-474969 GCA_002778355.1 Clitarchus hookeri
TCAAAAGGGAACGTTTCTCAATGTACTCGCCACCTGGCAGCCCAGTCAAAAGGGAACGTTTCTCAATGTACTCGCCACCTGGCAGCCCAGTCAAAAGGGAACGTTTCTCAATGAACTCGCCACCTGGCAGCGCAATCAAAAGGGAACGTTTCTCAATGTACTCGCCACCTGGCAGCTGGATCGTTGCGGAAGTAACCAAAGTTGGGTTAGAACGACTCCATAAAACATTTTATCGTCATGCGTTCGCCATCCGAGCAAAAAAACAAGGCGCTTTGCAGGCTACAGCTGCGGCGTTTCCTGTCAACGTGGGCGCTGCAATAAAAAGACTGCGTCGCCGGTTGATTGCTTCGCCATCTCCTACTGCGCGGAACAAACTCTACATTGAAATCAGTGATTATTTTCCGCAGTCTTTCCCAACAACACATCGTGTTTAAGATTGAATTATTATTTTTTTTTACTTTATTTTATAATACTTATTTGCAAAGTTCTTGATGTACGTATCTCAAAGGTACGGCAAACACATATAAAACTAAGAAACGCACGGAAAAAATGCGCTCTTTACAGCCAAGAAAAAAAATTTGTTTGGCGCACTTTTATTCAAAGTTATATTGTCACATAGCATTGGGAAAGATAAAATGTTATTGTATATTCATTGCTTAAACTAATTGCGGAGTATATTTGGTTT
Organism: Clitarchus hookeri; assembly: GCA_002778355.1. Taxonomy (NCBI): domain Eukaryota; kingdom Metazoa; phylum Arthropoda; class Insecta; order Phasmatodea; family Phasmatidae; genus Clitarchus; species Clitarchus hookeri. Next base: position 450,753 of record NQII01001539.1, read on the forward strand.
TCCTGATGTTGTTTATTCACTAAAACGCAGGGCGGATTGCCGCTATTTTGGTAAAAAATTGTGGCAGTAATGTAACAACGTTGAGATATGCCTATCATTATATATAAGTTAATAAAAGTTTGATGTATAGGTTTCAAATAAATTTATTATTTTTTCATTGGCAATAAACTTTTTATTGCCAAGAGTGTTTTCGAGAGTGTTGGGGTGTTTAGTCCATTCAGACACAGTGTGTACAACTGTGTACATTACGCACATGTAGGTTATTTTTATTCTGTAGTGCACGATGCGAACCCCAATCACCAATGATCTTACCTGTGGGTAACCGATTTGCAAAACGTCTTATTGGCCTAGGGCAAAATTGGTTCATATAACTGTAGCCTAACATACATCCTACAGCTCATTGCTTTTTACAACGAAACAAGTGTTGTGTCAACTTAAAAAGTTTTGTTTGCAACTCCTGGAACCGCAAATTAAAGTGGGTATGAAAGTGCTAAGAAAAAAAAATATTTACTTGCTGCTCTTAGGAGAGTTGAAGCTACTAACATTAACGATAAAAAGTTCACTGCAAGGCAGCAAAATATACTGGAGATATTTTCANGTAAAAAATTGTGGCAGTAATGTAACAACGTTGAGATATGCCTATCATTATATATAAGTTAATAAAAGTTTGATGAATAGGTTTCAAATAAATTTATTATTTTTGTATTGGCAATAAACGTTTTATTGCCAAGAGTGTTTTCGAGAGTGTTGGGGTGTATAATACATTCAGACACAGTGTGTACAACTGTGTACATTACGCACATGTAGGTTATTTTTATTCTGTAGTTCACGATGGGAACCCCAATCACCAATGATCTTACCTGTGGGTAACCGATTTGCAAAACGTCTTATTGGCCTACGGCAAAATTGGTTCATATAACTGTAGCCAAACATACATCCTACAGCTCATTGCTTTTTACAACGAAACAAGTGTTGTGTCGACTTAAAAAGTTTTGTTTGCAACTCCTGGAACCGCAAATTAAAGTGGGTATGAAAGTGTTAAGAAAAAAAAAATTACTTGCTACTCGTAGGAGAGTTGAAGCTACTAACATTAACGATAAAAAGTTCACTGCAAGGCAGCAAAATATACTGGAGATATTTTCANTAGGAGAGTTGAAGCTACTAACATTAACGATAAAAAGTTCACTGCAAGGCAGCAAAATATACTGGAGATATTTTCAATTAACATTTACAATTTTATGACGGAAAAAGTACTCGTTAGACTTTGCACTATATTGTATTAACTTCATATAAAACTGATGGTCCTTTAACACAAATAAAATGAGGAATAAATGCCTTCCAAAACGAACAATTCAATAATTTAATAATATAAATTCAATCAAAGTTTATTATGCCTACTTGCAAACAACGTACAAATAGTTGACCCAGAATTTAAGGCACTGTGGTGCCCCGTAGTATTTCAGATATCACACACTCACTCAGGAACAGAGGCTCGTCGTCGTACCGACACCGACGTCCGTTGGAAACTTTATTTTTCCATGCATTCTGAGGGTGATCTCATCGTCCCGCCACACCCCCCTCCATACATACTCATTCCGCCATCTTGGTAGATGAAGTCCCGCAATGTTTACTGTACAGCGTGTAACTGACGGTCTCATGCACCTGAGCCCATTGGGTATAAGAGGAGTATCTTCCAGAGCAACACACAGTGTGCACAGCACCAGAGCTAGTATTATATTCCAGATCAGCCACAAAGCCGCGCCAGACATAGCATGTTTGCCACTTCTGGTGTTATACACTGAAGAGCAAAAAAAANCCAGATCAGCCACAAAGCCGCGCCAGACATAGCATGTTTGCCACTTCTGGTGTTATACACTGAAGAGCAAAAAAAACTGGCATAGGTGTGCGTATGCAAATAACAGAGGCACGGAACCAATCAGAGTAACGAGATGCGGCCGGCAGCTCGATCGGTTACTGCTGCTACAATGGCAGGTTATCAAGATTTAAGTGAGTTTGAACGTGGTGTTACAGTCGGTGCACGAGAGAAGGGACATAGCATCTCCGAGGTAGCNTCATCCGTTGCGTCCGTAACACCCCCCTCCCTTCTCACTCAGCTGCCAACCCCCTACGGCTGCTGCCATTTACCTCCGCGTCCGCGCCGTCTGCATCATTACGGCGCCAGAGCCGCGTGGAGGCGGGCAGAGTCTGGTCTGACATTTAGAACTTTGTTCAAGTCGTCCCTAGTGCATCCGCTGTCTCCTGGGGTAGCCCGCATACCTCGCACTTGTATTGCGTTGCAGTTGTTTAAATTATAGAATTTATTTTACAAAACTATTGTTTCAAGAGACGTAAAAGGCTGGCATGCAAGGGGGGGGGGAGGGGGCGTATTCAAGTTCAGGAAGGAGATAAGGAGATAAAGGTATTAATAAAAATAAAGGAACAAAATATTTGTGTTGGCATTAATTTACACAGCTATTATACACAACATTACAGTAAGCTATCTTTCTCCTCTATTACTCTTGTTATTCTTTGTAAACGGAATATTTAATATCTACCTCAATACTAATTAAAGTCCTTATCAGTGTCTCTAAACCTATTGGTGAGAGTCACTTAATTCCCACTCATTATTTACACATATCAAATCTCTCTATTGCCATCATTCCAAATGCCTTACACTCACACATCCATCTTAATAGTCCCACCCGCCGGCCTCACTCTCCGCTGTACCGATGCACCCCCGCTATTCACTCCCGCTGTCACTCGTCGCTCTACTGGCTCGTCGCGTCTCGATGTCTTCGCACAACTGGCGCTTAATGCCGCACAACCCTCCAAACTACAAACTGTCGACTCGGGGGCCCGTCGCGGCTAAAGAATTCTCGCTGGCCCGATCTATATGTTTCCCCGCACCCCGAGTCACGCTGAGAGAGACTAGGGCAATGACTAGAACATTCTTGAAAAGATAACCCCCAGAAATTCAATCCGCCGAAGGTCAGGAGCGCACAATTCGCCATAAGTTTATTGCGGCGGCACACGCGGTGGCTTGCCTGTGTAAATCTCCACGCTCTTCTCGGATTACTACTCTCCCGACCACACACCCCTTCACTCGCTCGAGCAAGGCGGGGCAAGGGAAGCGGTTCAGACCGGCAACATGTAACACTNCCCGACCACACACCCCTTCACTCGCTCGAGCAAGGCGGGGCAAGGGAAGCGGTTCAGACCGGCAACATGTAACACTGATAAACGTGCGCGTAATATGCTGATCTACGAAAAGAACACACGCTTCAGACGAGTTCAGTCGATTACTTTCAAAACACATTACTTACATTAGAAACACCGTTTCAGAGGGGCCACAGTGGCTGAGTGGTTAGACTGCTCGCCTCCCACCAAGGCGAACTGGGTTCCATCCCTTGCCGGGCCACTCCTGGATTCTCGCAAGTGGGAATCATGCCGGACGATGCCGCTGGTCAGCGGGTTTTCTCGGTGTTCTCCAGTTTCCCCCACCCTTGCGTTACGGTGCCGCTCCATTATCACCTCAAGACCTCGTTGTTAAAAGCCACACAAATCTCTCAACTCAACTCAGACACAGATTTGATAAATACACAGGAACGAAATGGCATGGGAGTTCCTTTCGTGTGGGCGTACCCAATCTCTGATTGGCTGTGCAAAGTTCTGGGAACGGGCCTGTGTCCGATTGGCTTCTGCATGGTGCGGGCATTTCCATATTAATTGGACTGCCAATTAGATTGCCAAGCGCTGCTTGCTGAACGACTATAAGTAATATATTACTGCTATCAGAATACGCAATAATGTTATTTTCCATTATCTCCGCTTCACTAATGGCGCCTTTAACAAGCTCAGAAAAATGCCTGGTGAGAAATAACACTCGAATAAAATAAAGAGATCACAGGACCACTGGGGCAAGGAAGGCTGGCGACTTCGTGAAATCACTTGCTTGAGTTACGTAGCAAAACAAAATCACTAAAGAAAGTCCCCGGAAAGCCAGCCACGGCGTATCGTGGTAGAGCGCNCTTGAGTTACGTAGCAAAACAAAATCACTAAAGAAAGTCCCCGGAAAGCCAGCCACGGCGTATCGTGGTAGAGCGCCAACTACTATAGCCCGCTCATGTTTAGTTACAGCGTTTCTAACCCCCTGCTGAAGTTCTACTTCCAGGATATTCTAGAAAATTACACAAAAAGGACAACGCACCGCGTTCGTGCTCACTCAGTGTAATAATATTTTGCATTAAGAACTACTTGTTACTAAGCCTTACCAACACACCGGTTTTCTCACTGATCTATTCGTGTTAATAACAAGTTAACTATTATTTTTAATAAATAACATATAACTAAAAGTTCAATTTAACAAAAAATAAGGTACTTTAATGTTAATAGAAGTANTATAACTAAAAGTTCAATTTAACAAAAAATAAGGTACTTTAATGTTAATAGAAGTACAAAACTCTAATGATACATGACATATTTTGTAAATAATCAGGAACGCCATGCATGGGGTGATTTTACAAAGAGTAAATTTAAAAAGTGTGAAGAAACCTCGAATTAACTATATATACTACTTAACTCATGCGTGCAAAGAAAAAAACATATAAGATAACGAACCGATAAACGGAAATAACGTGTGTTAATAGAGTCTAGAAGGTTCTTGTACTCGAAAGATATACAATATTTTCTACCAAAAAGGTGCCCCCTATCTGACTTGGTGGACTCAATGTATGGTATGTGAACCTACCGCTGAAGTAAATAATTTAACGAGGCGTAACTTCATCGTGTTGTTGCGTGTGAGGTTGGAATTCGCGGTGTTAGAGCATGTTACACCTCTGTATTCTTATGTTATATGTGGAGACCTGAAAAATTCGCGAGTTCAATGACCTATAGGCTAGACGGCACAGTCGTATGGACAAATATGCAGATATCGCCTGCACATTGATTGTCTGCTGTGACAGTGGAAGGCAGCGATTGGGCCAGACTTCTCCGTACTTCCGAGTCATCGCCCACATCAGAAGCGCCGTTGCGGAGTACTCCAACAGAACTGAAAACGTATTTTTTTTCCTTCAAAGCACTGTATCTCAAAATATCTGCGTCAGATACATTCGAAANTTTTCCCTTCAAAGCACTGTATCTCAAAATATCTGTGTCAGATACATTCGACAGTATTTGAGTGACTTGCTAGACACTTTCCGCCAATGAGGTTATGCCCTCGTTTTTTGAAGTTCCAAAGGTACACCCGTTACGACGAGAACACTGCACGCTATTTCAGTGCCTTGCGCGTAGCGGCTATGTGGCACTTGATGCCCGTGGCAATATCGTCCTTATCGCTCCGGAACTTCTCGCCACCAAACACGGGAAACAGCTCCAGTTAGGCGGGCTCCTTAAAGAAATTACTCTCTATTGAATTGCACTAATAATATTTTGCAATGTGTACGACGGCATCTCGCACGATGACGGGGATGAAATTTAACAAACAAAACTCGTTATATTTATCTTCACAGATTCTGTACGTATGCAAGGGCAGTGCTCTGGAACAGCTGCAGTTTGTCGCTTTTATACGATAACCAACAAACATTACTAACTTCCACAGTATACAAAAACTAAAACAACAAGGAGAAATGTTTTTTAGATCGTTCGCCCATTTCCAGTTTTGAATGCCTCTGGGCATCTCACCGTATGTTTTTCCGTCATATGGCAGCCAAAGGTGTGGGCATGTGTGTGTTTATATATACATGTATATATATATATATAATTTTAAACCCTTCTAAATTTAAGCGAACAGTAACTGTTTAGGCCCGCAATCGTATTTTCTCCCCACAGAATACTATGTCTAAAATTGGACAGTATGTAGTTGGCTTTATGTCCCCCCCCCCACCAAAGTGCGATTCATACCATCTACAGCTGCTTCAAATTAGTTAATTTTTTTGAAACTGACTTTTAAAGAATTTCCTACCCTTAACCCAGTAGGTTTTAACGCAAGGCTCAGAAGGTTTTGACGTAAAGAGTACCTGGCTTATCAACAGTGTCCCAACGTTGGCAATGCTTTTTGGAAAGTTTGGTTTGAACTCAGATCATGAAAGAATTTAAAGGTCAGACAGACCTAAAAATTAAACATATACATCTAATTATAATCTTAATCCAACATCGAGGTCGCAATCTCTCTTGTCGATTTGAGCTCTCAAAGAGAATTACGCTGTTGTCCCTAAGGTATCTACATCTTAAAACAATATAACGAGGTCAAAAAAACAAAAATAAAGGTATAATTAAATAAAGAATTTAATGTATATCCAACTCACCCAAACCTAAAATGAAAAAAAAATATAAAATATAAATAAACTAAAATAAATTTATAAATAAACAAATAAAAATCTATAGGGTCTTCTCGTCCTATAAAAAAATATAAGCATTTTAACTTTACCTATTAGAGATTTGTATTTTTTTAAGGTGACGGGTATAATCCGTTTTATTAAATTTTTATACACATTCGAGTAAAGAAAGGCAAAAGCTCATAATAAACCATTGCACGCGAAATTCTCGTTTAGCACAGCTCTCGTAATTAGTACATAATATCAACGCCGAATTAACATAAGGTATCGTGTTATCAGTTATATAACAGCGCTCGTAGTAAAACCAATACATATTATGCTACACGCTTAGCGAAATTAAGCTGTGTTTTCATACCTAGAAGCCAGATTATTTCCGAGTGGTATTTAATGGTAGTATTTTCATTAATTATATCGGAGTTGGCGGTAGGATTATTAACAATTGTATATGATACAGGATTTTCACATCCTGTGAGTACCGCTTTGGGAAGAATTTAATAACACACCGAGCGGAAACGTGAAGCTAAATACTTATTTGCGCGCTACGGTCGCCTTAAAAAACTTGTTACATTGCCATTGAAAAACGGTTGTAATGGACAAACATATTAAAGTGCGTCCGTTGGTTTACGTAATTACACCGTATTTCAACTTTAGACAAATTACGAATTGAAGAGTGATTTTACTTCCTATAAGGTACATTTTATTTCCCTAGTAATATACCCCCTTTTTTTTTTTATAAAAATGCAATTTCGCGAAGAGTAAGCCGAATAGTAATTGCTGTGAATGGCGTAATTTAATTCGTTCCCACTGACATTGATTTTTCTCCGTCCGCAGTTTCGCCTTATACACAAGGACTCGAAAATTTATCGAATTAACATTAAGACAAGTAAACTTTAAACACACGTACATTTATGTTATGTTCGCAGTTGGATCATAGTATACAAGACACGCAAAAGTGAACTCTGAGCCAATAGCAGACCTGTGAGAAAAAAAGCATTGAATCCCGTGCCACACGGTCTGAGGTAAAACTGGCTACATACTGGGACAGCGGCCAATGAACAGGAAACTGAGGCTTGAAAACAAACAGGCTCATGGAGTCTAGCATGCAGGTAGTTTAAAACGCGAAATTTTCCTGTCCCTACACAAAGCCGCCTTCCCGCACTCCCTCAGAGTGCGGGACCCAGTTGGAGATTCCCAAGCCAAAATAAGGAATTGTTATATTCTTTTATTATATTGTTAGTATAAGTTATTATTATTTTACCGTTTTATCTTCCCTGGACAGTGGTTTGGACAGGACAAATAGAAGTTTAAAACAAAACTTAAAACACTAGAATGGAATCCTCGGAAGGCCGATAGGCTAAGTGAGGTAAATAGTAGTAGTTGTTGTCCCTACACATAACACACCAAATAGGAACATGCGTATTTTTTTTTTATCAAAGGACCTCTTTAAACACGACATTAACTGATATTTTCTCCTCAAGTGGTAGGTTTAAAATTTTAAAACATTTGTGAAATAGTTAACAGGATAAGGTGTGTCTATATATACGGATTGTATGTGTGTATATAAATTTTTTTTTCCCGAAAAAAAAAAAACCCTGGTGATGTCTTATCGAGTTTGAGAACCCATTTCATCAGTTCCAACACCCACAAAAGCTAATTTCAAAGAATTCCAAAACGTATTTTAAAAAAAATTATTTAGGTTGTCTCTTGTAGCACAAAGCATGGCGATTATCTCTTCCGGTCCAGCATATATAGAGAATTCCGTGAGAAAGCATTTCAACCCTTTTCATTTCCTTTAGCTGCTGAATTGTTTAATGTGCTCTCATAGTGAGAGCCTGCACCCTAATTGCCGCCACCCATATAATTTAAAATTTAATATTTCTAGGTCCAGCGGTGTGGGTGGTGTGTTGATAGGTAAGCGAGGGAGTGAGAAAGGGATTTGCGCAGAACATTTTGAAGTGCTACTTTCGCAGCATAAGAGAAATAATAGATCGCCAGTTGATGAACGAAGTCTAGTCCGTGTTAGGTTTCGAACCAAGTTGAGCACATCCAGTTTTAATATTACTAATCTGTGTTTATTAAAAACTATACGGTCCAAATTGTTATAGTTGAACTCTAACTTTATTGACATCAGTAAAATGGAATCAACACTAGCTCCTTATGTCAAATCTGTGCATAGTATATTCTTCACACTTTTTTAATCAAACCTTTGAAAAACCACGCCTGTATAACGTGCTTGGTTTTTTCTTTTATATATCGTGTATCGCAAGTGTTTCATACTTGTGAGTGAGTAAAGAGATTTGGGAGGCTGTTAACAGTGAGGCCTTGAGAGCCGACGAGGGAGATTGAGGTGAGTATGGAGCAGCACCGGAATGAAAGGGCGGGGGAAGCGGGAGATCGCCGAGAAAATACGCTGACCTGCGGCATCGCCCGGCACGATTCCCACATGCGAAAATCAGGGAGTGGTCCGGCCGGGGATAGAGCCTGGTTCGCCTTGCTGGGAGGCGAGCAGGCTAACCGCTCAGCCACCGCGGCCCTACTGCTAACAAAGAAAGAATTTAAACTGCACAACTACTAAGTTGCAGCCAGTTAAAATGTAAGTGATGTATAATGTCAAAACTATGTATGCATGTAGCCTTAATAATAATTTTTATGCAGCCTTAGCTAGCAGAAGCAATTACTTAACTTATGCGTGTTTTCAATACGAAAATACTTCAGTAAGAAAATAAATATTAATTTATTTATCATACATTTATTTAAATAATATACACTAAGTATATATAATAATATTTTAGAAAAGAGTATTAAAATATGATGAAAACAGAGGTTTATGTATTCCAAAACATTAAGATGTAAACTGCAATTACTTGGATGGTTATGGCACAAAAGAGGAGAAGCCTAACAGAATATGTCTCTAGCCTAACAGAATATGTCTCTAGCCTACTTCAATTTGTGTTCGGTGAACGTGCGGGTTTATATGGCAAATAAAAACATAACATTATTCTGATGTGCGATATAATTTAAATAGAATTTGCTGTCACGGCGTAGCATGTACCAACCAAATATTTGCAAATAATGCCATTACTTCACTGTAAGAAAATTCGAGATAAATTTCCCTTAGATATAACGGAAGCAAATTACCTTAAATGTAAGGTAAATTTACTTTTTAAATGAAGAGTAAATTTGCATGTGTTTCCCAAACAAGTTTGCGAATATTTCCTTATAACTTTTGGGTAATTTTCCCTATAATTGTTACAGTGTTGATACGCAATCTCTGCGTATTTCTGTGATAGGTTTGAGAAATCGGATGAAAGTTATTTAAATAGAGACAGTAAAACCTGACGATTATATCATGGATTATTTTCTACACTATTACAGAAATTACCTGATATCACATATTTCGGTATTAATATTTTTTTTATGGAAACTAAATACTCAGTATTTATTATATACCATTTAAAGAGTAGTTCATTCGATAAACGATAAAATGAACAAAACAATTTATAATATTATTTGTCGAAAACTTAAATAAAATAACTAACTATCTCTGAGTGGCCTGATGTAACCCTACTCAATTTTCAGTTGAGCTATACGAAGGGGAATAAGGAGGAATGAGCACCCAACATATTGAATTAACTGAATTTCCACCACAATCTGCGCCTCAGATTTTGTATTTAATTTTAACATTGACAAGGCAGAGGGCATTGCTTTGCACATGTTCTAACACATGTAGTCGAACATGAGAGAGAGACTCCCCTAAAGTGGACGTGTTTCGCTTTTGTTTCCCGAGAAAAGGTTTTGTTGTCCCGTTCTTTTTTTCCTGGCGCACCACTGACTGCATCCGCACTTGCAAATTCTCGAACGTTCCTGAAGAGCTTCCGCGCCGACCGATCGGCCGCCAGGGGACCCGGAGATTTGGCATTACACCACTGTGGCCACCAAGGTCTCCCGATCTCACTCACTGTCTGTGAGGGTTTGTGAAGGATTCGGTTTATATACCACTCCTTCCCGCAACGATGGACTAACTTCGTAAGCGCATGGCAACAACAAGTGGCAGCAGTGACACCAGACGTGCTCGCTCACGTGCGGGACGTGTGTACGTGTATGACGTTCGGCCGCACTGGGGCACGTCGAGCGTTTCAGGGACACCTGGATTTCACGAAAAGATTTCACGACCAGTTGTATTTCATAACACTTTAGCTCGGACCCACTGTCGTGATTGGATGGTTTATGTGTTACACGTCTCTGGGTGTCTGCGCGAGAACCCCAGACGCACTGCACTGAAGTTACCTGATTTTGATTGGCCAGTCAAGCAGGAAAATGTGTTCTCTCAAAGACACGGCGCCAATAAGCTAAAGGACGCTGCTTGTACTCCCGTAGGCTATTCAAAACTAACACGTGCGGAAATATACTTTCGCGAAATTCTGGAAAACTTCCTAAACTGAATTGAAAGTTTGTAACCCATATGCCGAATGGAAATAATACCACCACACATCTGGCTACAAATATGGAATGTTTGTCGTCACTACTATACAAAGTTTAGAAGTTTCCTACTCATTTGACTGTTTCTGAGCAACTGTAGAAAAGTTAGCATTAAAGTACGGGAAATAACTTTACCATTTGAGCTTTCTCACTTTTCGTATGCACTCATATAGCAAATTTGCGAATAGTTTCTTAGAGTGCTGAATCTTTTTGAAACATCCTGTGTCAGTATTTAAAAAATACGTTCTAATTTTTGTGTCTTTAACGCTTCGCGTTTTTTTGTTCATGGCGGTACTTTCAAACTCCGCTATATCCACTGCACTCAGTCGCGAAGCACTTCGATCGATTTTCTGGAAATAAAACAAATGCCGTGGTTGAAAATGAAGTATGATGTGTTGACACAAGCGGATTTCAACTTTCATGATTAAAAAAGTTGTTTTTCCTGATTGTGTTACTCCATCCATCACGGAATCCATAATTCACGCCGTCGCTCTCCCGTCTGCTCACGTTCCAAGGATAATGCCCTGAGAACGAAGATTAGGAATGGTGCAAATGTAATCGAGCAAGAGAAAATGTTGACTCTACGAACCCCACAAAACTTTTACATTTACGGAACACGGTAATATAGGGCTCTACTGTCAGAAGGCCGTAGACAAATAAAGCTGTCGCTTAGTAACAAATGTGCCTTTAACGCTTTCTTAATTAGCTGTTATAACCATAAATTTAAACTTTGCTGATCGATTGTGGTCGGTATAAATAAACGCTGGAAGGACTTTTTGTTCCAGTTAACAAGCGGTAAAAACCGTCTTCAAATATACGATCTCACGTCTAAATTTATTTTCCTGTGTTTTTTTTTAAGTCATCATTTAAAAGGTGTTTGTCCGCTTCGGACCACACAGGAAGTTCAGATGTTAGAAAGCGACCAGACAGTTGAAATATACACTAATCAATTGAGTTTCTAAAGAAGATAATGTCGCGTTTTTTTTAACGAAGCGAAGTGTACATATCGTAAATTTGTATTTTTTAGTTTCTCGTTATGTAGACAATGATGTTTTTTTCTATTACATCTCCGTTTTAATAGCGAGCAGTAATGTTTTGTAAACGCATATCCACCTAAAGGCTGTTCACAGTAAACTGAGCACTTTTGAAAGCCCTGCTTAAGATCTACTTGTATGCACATAGTGTATCCTTCCACCATATGTGAAATTAACATTGCCATGGGCCTGATCACTTTATTCATGCGTCGGTCAAGTGAAACTGCGAATTATTAGGAAAATCAGTAATTTACAAGTTTACGTCTTCTTGCTCTTACACTGAAGAGCCAAAAAAACTGGTATAGGCGTGCGTATGCAAATAACAGAGGCATGGAACCAATCAGAGTAACGCGATACGGTTGACAGCTAGATCGGTTACTGCTGCTACAATCGCAGGATATCAAGATTTAAGTGAGTTTGAACGTCGTGTTATAGTCGGCACACGAAAGATGGGACATAGCATCTCCGAGGTAGCAATAACATTTGGATGTTCGCGTACGACCATTTCACGAGTGTACCGTGAATATCGGGAATCCGGTAAAACATCAAGTCTTCGACATCGCTGCGGCCGGAAAAATATCGTAAACGAACGGGACAAACGACGANTATTCGTTAAGAAAATAACGTAAAGAAAAATAAATTCTTCAGGCACTCGCAAATGTTTTTACCAAACTCTCTTAACCCGATTGAAGTACATGGAACTACTCTTCTTCTATCGTTACCAACTTTAATGGACGCTTACCATTCAGTGTGCCTGTAAATATATATGCAGGTAGGGACGGTGACATTTTTCATAAGTTGACTTCAAAAGTGCCGAAATAACTGTGAACAGCCCCTGGTTTCCCGCGGGTTATCTAAGAAATTAAATGTTCGCGTCCGCTGCGTAATGGAAATGTCCGTATCAGATTCACGTTAAAAGAGTTACACGAAGTTTAACAGATAGAAATAAAATTTATTTTAATGTCAGCTTCACTTTTGTCACGAGCGTATTGACGTATTGACGNAATGTCAGCTTCACTTTTGTCACGAGCGTATTGACGTATTGACGTCGGAAAACGGTTTCTTGGTTTCTCAGCTGCTTAAGAGAAAACAGCGGTGGAATTACTGGTTGGCGAGAACTCCTTATCTCGCCTGAACTGAGCGCATTCAACGAACACATCATACAGCTTTCCTCCGAATAATGTGGACGTTGAATAAGTTACCCGGGCATGCTCTAGGTCGTGGGCACTGGCCTACCAGTCATCCGACAAGATCTTCGCGAGGGCAGAGTGGATAAGCAGGACGGCGAACTTACGTCAGCGGTGAGAGCATTGCCTCAAGCCGCTATTGCCGAGCGCAATACGATTAGTTACAATGGGATATGATATCTATAAATACACTTCAAGCAGCATTGCAGGTTCAGATGAATAAACTGCCGCTAGCGACAATGCTTTTTTTTTCTTTTTAGATGGATGTTTGTTTGTTAAGTTTCTGAAGCATGGTTCTGAGAAATTGAAACTGAATAATTTTTTTTTATGAATTCAGAGGAGAATTTTACACTAAAAATAATAATGCACAATTAGGTAGTTCANTGAGAAATTGAAACTGAATAATTTTTTTTTATGAATTCAGAGGAGAATTTTACACTAAAAATAATAATGCACAATTTGGTAGTTTACAACTAAGAAATTCCGCCACAAGTGCGTCTGTGGACCACTTTGGCAGTGGTTAGTACACGTGCGCTTGTTATCGACATCATTGTGGTGTATGCACCTTAAACCCATTATATTTCAACAATGTATCCTGATCTAATTAAACTAACCTAAAAAGCTGGGGAATAACTTTTCATACAGTTTAACCTAATCATGATGATAGGGTAGTTGCTTTATTATCTCTATAAGTCTATTATCTCTAAAACGATGAGTGCCAACTTATACGAACCAAGCTGACAGTTGGAACACTCGTCTTTGCCCATGAGGTAAATGGACTATACTATTTGAAAGTTCTTGGGAGAAATGAAATGTCTTAACGCTATCTAAACTAGGCTAAGTTTTAATGGAGCACCTATCTGCTTACTTAAACTCTAAGAAACATTTTTTTTTTTGCTAAAGAATTTTCTCTTGCAGCAGGGAAACTTTTTATATTGGAACGACTGTAAAATAATTTTCTGGTAACAAAGTTTTATTTGATANTTCTCTTGCAGCAGGGAAACTTTTTATATTGGAACGACTGTAAAATAATTTTCTGGTAACAAAGTTTTATTTGATATACTTAATAAAATTAACTCAGAACTTGCGTCGTTGTTAGAATTTCGTAGCGATACTATTCATGATAAAATAATTAAAATAAATATAAGAGTGACAATGTTGAAGCAAAACAAAAATAATATTATATTTCGACATTAGATACTAATTTAATAGGGGGGGAAAAACCAATTATTTTAGATTTTAAATAGTTATTGGCATTATCTACTGTACTAAAAAAAAAGTTCTTGAAACTTTTTTTTCGCTGTAAATACAAAGTTTTCTTGCGAATCATAACATTTAATCCATCCAACATTAACACAAGGCCGGAAACATTACTTGAGACAGTATTTTTTCTCGGTACAACCATCCGTTATTGCAAANATCCAACATTAACACAAGGCCGGAAACATTACTTGAGACAGTATTTTTTCTCGGTACAACCATCCGTTATTGCAAACGTTCCTGTAAAAACCGCACGAAAAAACTATTTTCGAATTATAGTACTTGATAACACAGTATGTAATTGCATTTNAACGTTCCTGTAAAAACCGCACGAAAAAACTATTTTCGAATTATAGTACTTGATAACACAGTATGTAATTGCATTTGCAAATTACTTTAATTTACTGATCTCGCGCATTTTCTCTTCAGTGGTGGTTTCTCGGGTTTGAGTGGTTTAAGACACTCCTGACTTGCTGATGTCATGTTTCACCTCGCAGCAACAATCTTCTCGGAACTCCGCGCCGGGGTCGCTTCTACGGAACTTCGAGTAAATGGAGAAGCCGAAGGGATGCTTCAGAAAATTGATGCGTTTTAAATTTGCACACTTTGTTAGCGCGCGTGCTTCAGGTAAAACGAATTAAGTTACATAAGCTTCCTCGAAAAATTTTAAGTTGTCATTACAAGTAAAATTACTCCAATAAGAATACAAAATTATTTTGAAACTATAATAATGCTGATTGGGTGCTGATGTAAACCAACAATTAAAACTTTATATAGAACTTATTTTTGATTTTTCAAAACAATACCTTTGCTTTAGTGAAGTTTTGGAAAAANACAATTAAAACTTTATATAGAACTTATTTTTGATTTTTCAAAACAATACCTTTGCTTTAGTGAAGTTTTGGAAAACAGTTGCGTAAAAAAATCTTAGTTCGAAAAAAAAAATTACTGTGGCTTTTAAAGTGGAGCGTACGACGTTTTTAAAAAAAGTGCACATTACAGGTTGTGCTTATAAAAAAATCATGAGAATTTTATCATGCGTTTCGTATTATAACTGTTAATAACCCTTACAATTTTCACACTACATTGAAACAAGATGATTATATTAATTATTGTTAAATATGAATTTTCGACAAAGGTTATTTGAGTAGCCATTTCCAAAATTCTTAAAGTGAAATATTTTCACGGAGCATTTTTATCAAGTAGGACAGCAAAGCTTTCTTAAGAAATATATTTATATGTACGAAGTGTCATGTATCTAACACTAATGTGTTGTTTTTTGAGTACCTTGTACCATCGTCGGATGGAGTGGGTTGACACATTTGGGCGGCTCTTAACATCGAGGTCTTGAGAGTCGATGAGTGTGAAACGAGGTGAGTATGGTGTAGCGCCGGAATGAAGGGGCGCGGCAAACTGGAGATCCCCGAGAAAACCCTCCGACCAGTGATATCGTCCGGCACGATTCCCGCATACGAAAATCCAGGAACACCCCACCGTAAATCGAATCCGGTTCGCCCTAGGTGGGAGACGAGCAGTCTAACCACTTTACCACCGCGGCCACATGGTCGGATGGAAAAAGCCACACGTTTCCCACGTCGGTTTTTAATGCGCTCACAAAATTTTGCTCGTGCCTGGACTAACGCTACAGACGAAGCTCATTATGTTGCTACTTGTCGTAGAGAACATTTGTGGGGCGGTTAGCTTGGGTGATTGAAGTTCTATAGATAGGGCCAGTGACTTTTCGCGTAAAAATCTGAGCACACAGTAGACTTCAATACTATAAACACACCTCAGCTGTTGTTATACCTCCATTGGCTGCTGGTGCCGTGTCCGTCTTTGACCAAGCCACTCAGGACTAAGGAACTCCGACACTGAACCTTCATGATTCGTGCGAAAAAGTTTTTAGCCAATGAAAGAAGCTGGACGACCCTACAGTGCTTTGGACTGTATCTTGTCTTGAAATTTTTTCGCGAAATATCACTGCCCCTATCTAGAGGATGACTCGGAACAACAGCGACAAAGATGCATGGCGCCGGAGGAATTCTCTCGAATGCGACCCGATTGTGTTAACACCATGGCATTCCGCTCTGTTGAATGCCACTGGGATGTATTCAAATTGGTTTTGTTATGACTTTAAACCAGAACGACTACAGTCAGCAATATGTTTCACGTAGTTTTCCGTCCGTGCCTTACAAGAATGATACGTTCATTTTCTATCTGCCGAGACACATGCACTCACATTATGCCGAGACCTTGAATAATGGGTTTTAATGAAGCGATTTTTAGCTTTGACGCTATTTACAATATTATTGAACAAAAGTAATATTACTGCCTGTTCGCCAACACTTTTGTTGGTTTATGTACAATCGTGTACCGTTATGATGTCAGGAAGCCTCACTGAAATACATTCGATGGGTACAGTACGTACAAATATAAATGCTGATTTAAATAATAATATTAGTTTGAGTTTGACTTAAATTACTGAGATCACCCTTGAAAGCTTCTTTTGCACTTATTAACGCAGGAATATTTTAATTAAGTACGCCTTAATGACAAGAGTATCCGCAGAGGAGCGGCAGAGTAAAAATATAACGACGCAGCACGGCGTGATATATTTAAACGTAGAAAAAAATTTCCCACTTAAATATTTTGTCACCCGAGAATTTAGAAGTTTTACCCCTCTTGTCAAAGGGCGAAGTTTGGGTAGGGAAGGAGGGGATCCTTCCCTACCCTACAAAAAGGAGAACGTAAAATTACAATTTTTTTTTATCGAGATTTAATTTTTGTGGCGTGGACCGCTCTCATGAAATTCTGCCCTATTAGTCTTTTACAGTGATTGTAATTATACTGAGCTGGCAAGAGTTTTTCCTCTGGCACGGGTATAACCCTGGGGGGGATTTTAAGTTTTTGGACCTGGTGGTCTGTTATAAGCGTACTTAATCCTTCTCGTTCCGAGGGAGGTTCGTTAATCTGACGGTTCGCTGCCGTGGTCCATACGACCATTGCCACTGCTCCGTGAAGAGACGGACACTTCGTTCAAACTTAAGCCTACGCCTAAAATACAACACTGGAGACTGAGCAAGACTAATAACAGAATTAGAAGTAGCAACAAGCTCGTTAACAGCAAACTTCTTCCAACGAATAATATCTCATGAATCTATTTGACTCAGATAATTAACACTAGTCACTGTACTGTTGCGTGGATGCCTGGAAAAGCAAACCTCCAAAATTCCCGATCCACTGTGTGCAGTCATTCCTTGCTAAGCGAATCTGATAGATTCAAGAGATGTTGTTTGTTGGAAGACGTTTGCTGTTAACGAGCTTGTTGCTACTTCTAATTCTGTTATTAGTATTTCTCAGTCTCCGTGGCTGAGTGAGACATCCGTATTGAAAAAACAGGTGCCTTGGGTTCGATTCCCATAAAGCCCCAACATACCACTAACAAATTTTCCACAGCAAAATATTAAATTAGGCGAAGACTGTTCGCGGTTCATTGTTTGCTTTTTAAAGTCCCCGCTTGCTAACTAATTTTATTCTCCAATTCGTGTCCTTTCAATATACGAGGTGTTTTCGAAATACACTTCGAAATTCAAAACACGACATATGTCGGGTAACATAAACAAGAAATCCTAGTAGCAAAATGTTCGGAAAATGCATCCACTATTTTTAAATTGAAATTTAAGTTAGGAAAACAGCGCCGGGAGTCCGCAACTTGACGCATCTGCGTGCACAACAAGTTGCATATCAGGAAGGAGCCACCCGGAGAGCACCTGCACGTGCGACACCACACACTCGAGGTACGTCGGCGGCGCCACCGGTTGCTTGTTAGTACACGCGTGTCAAACTACATCAACAATGGGTAGATACCTGAATCATTCGTGGACTCATTTTGCGAAAAGCTAGAATTCCAAACACGTGTGTTTATATAACTTCATCCATTGGTCTGCATGGTGTTTGACACCTCCTGGAGAACGCTGGCCCAATCGTCACCTTTCACTGTGACCGCAGACAACCGATGCACGGTCGACATCGGCATATTTGTACACAAGACTATAGAGTATAGTCTGCAGGTCATCGAACTCGCGATTTTTTTCGTTCTCTAAAAATGGGGAATTGGCAATCGAGTAGCTAAGGCTGCCGGAAGTGATTGCACTTTATTTCCAACAACGCACAAACAGCAGCATTAGCGATGTAGAGTCTGCATGTGTTTCCGTGGCGAAGTTAGCTAAACAGCGACGGGAGTTGGCAAGATTAACATTTCCATGGGACGGATCACTTTATTCACGAGTCGTTCATGCGAAACCGTAAAATTTCTAGGTAAATAAACGCGTTAATAGCACGAAGAACCATACTCGTGAGTGTTATGAAACAAGAAACACAGACTTCAGTAGCCATTCATTTACATATTACACTCTAAACTGATCGACAAGTATTGAAACTATTTTTAATTATTAACTGCCAACTTAACTGCTTGCCAGGGTATACTGTAGCACGTGTGTAGTTACGGGCAGTAATTTTTTTCGAAGGTTGTTTGCAAAACTGCTCAATTTACCGTCAACAGTCATTACAACAATTTACAATGAGATTAATTTTAGCAAGTTAATTTTGCGGCAAGCTGTAGGTTGTTTTTAGGTACATCACGGTGGCGTTTGCGACTGGAATACGCTTCGTCAGACTCGCCTCGCAAGACTATCGGCCAGTAACGCACTTACAGTAGCTACCTGCTGCAGGAATCAGTTACACTGCTCGCCTCCCACCAAGGCGAAACTGGTTCAATCCCTCGCCGGACCACTCCCGGATTTTAGCAAGTGGGAATCATGCCGGACGATGCCTCTGGTTGGCGGGTTTTCTCAGAGATCTCCCGTTTCCCCCCGGCCTTGCAATTCTGGCGCCGCTCTATTCTCAAGACCACGTGGTTAAGAGCCGCCCAAAACCTCTCAAGTGTTGCAGGATTGAAACCGAATACTCAATTGGACAGCAGCCAATGATAAAACCGTTGAGTCATGAATAAGTATAGGCATCAAGCCTACAGGACAGTGAACTATAGTCTGTTCGCGGTATCTTCACACTTTCTGAATCAAACCTTTGAAAAATCAACCCATGTGTAACGTGTTTGGTTGTTTCCTAAATGTGCTGCGTTCCACACGCGTTTTATACTTGGGTTAACAAAAACTTATTTAATTTTTGATAAATCTGAACTTTTATTTATATGTTGTCTGTAAACTTTAATATTTCATTAATAAAATTAATATAAACAAATCAGAGAGAAATAGGTGTTTTGGTAATGCCTAGCGAGAAATATATCTCATGTTAAATATTATTAAACTGGGTTTGCACAAATGTGGTGCGTTGTCCCTTTCGTGTAACTTTATATACTTGGCTAAGCTTTGCTTGCATGAGACGGAGGAATAACCTGAAGGTGTTACTTTAGCAGGTCTTCAGAAAAGTTGGAATTAACCTTGAATAGACTATAACGAAGTTTTCCTGTACCTATAGATTTAAAAGTCCGTTTAAAAGAGACGGGAGCGTTTGTTTAGCTGAATGGCGTCAGTGACCCTGACGCTCGAGGCTTACAAAATCGCCAATGTGCCATTTGTTCAATAGGTTCTGGGTTCAAATTCCACGCTATACATATGTTTGTGTTGTTTTTAGATGTATTTGATTATATTGTATTATCGAATGTGTCCCAAACGGAATAATGACAAATATTGACTGTTCGAAACCTTGTTGTAAAACTGAAACCACACATTTATGAAGGTGTAAAATGATAAAAAAAGGTTTCCTCAACAATTAAGATTTCTCTTTATATATAAAACGTCTCATTTCATCGGCTTACAACTTTGCAGACGATTCATTATTATCCTGATCTTGCACTTTAACATCATAAAAACGTTCAATCATAAGCATCTTGTCTACATTTGATTTACTTACTGCAATCTTTAAAGTGTCAAACTGTCGCATTGGAAATTGGAAATTTCAGCAGCAGCCACATTTCACAATAGTGTCTACACTTCGAAAAGAACAACATTTTGCATAGCATTTCAGTACTTTTCACATTTCGGAGTGTATCCAGATAAAAGAAGTTATTAGCGAAGCTTGGAACACATTCAATCGTTTGAGCAATCACCGATTACGTAACAGGTGGCATTACGGAGCTGCTTCCCCCCTCCCGATTTCAGTTATAGCACGGAGTTCGCACTGAACGGACACAGCTTTATCTGCTGTCGCGATTTGCCATCGTCTCCCTGAATTCACGCTTGCATCCCCAAGCAGACTTTCACACGCGGAACAACGCACGTGTATCGACCACCTGCTACTCGCTGTTCAACAAACATTTCACAAGCCTTTTCCTGTATAGTCTATCGACGGTATTATCACACTTTTTTAATCAAAATTTTGAAAAATCACTACGTGTTTACGTGTATGTTTGTTTCTAAATAGGTCATGTATCACACGCGTTTTATATTTCTCTTACCATAAATATATTTTATTTTTGGTTAAATTGAACTTTTCCTTGTATTTTATTTTATGAATTACAACTTTTTTTTATAATTAGTATGAATAAATGTGAGAGAAAAAAAAAGTGTTCTGGTAATGCCTGGTAAGAAGTAGTTCTCATGCAAAATATTATTAAACTGACCGCTCACAAATGCGATGCCTTTTCCCCTTCGATGTAATTGTCTAGACCAGCGTTTCCTAGCCTTTTTCAGCCATGGACCCCCACTTATTTCACTCACTTCAGTCAGTCTCGCACACCGCCCGCTGGCGCACGTTCGCCGTGCTAAGTAAGCGTAGCGATTACGAGACTTTTGGTGGTATTTATTTATTATTGTTAAATGGTCCAGAGATGAGACTGCGGACCCCCATACATATACTCGCGGACCCCCAGGGGTCCGCGGACCCCCGGGTTAAGAAACACTGGTCTAGACTTAAGCTTCGTATTTATTAGGAGAAAGAATAGTGTGAAAGCATAACATAGGCAGGACTTCAGAAAAATTGGAGGTAACCATGAATGGACTGTGATACGAACTACATTTTGATGCGTTTTCAATTTGAGTTTTCTGCGACGACAGAGTTCTGCAAAGGCTGCAATGAATTTTTTTTTTAATATAATCAGTGGCGTAGCCGGAAATTTCTCGGAGTGGGTGTTAAGCTGACTGAAGGGAAGGGGTTAGCGGTGGTGACAAGTTCGTTAATTATGACAAACACTAGGAGAGGAATTGCTACACAACACAATAAAAACGAAATGTACTTCATGGCAATTCCATATTTCAAGCACAATTAAAGGTTAATTAAAAACTTTAGGGACGAAAGGGTTGGTCACAGCCTCCTGGCTATGCCGTTGCAAATAATTACACTATGACGCTTGGAAAGGTGCACTAAATGCTAATCCCTCAGAAAATATTTAATCACAACTACCACTTAATAAGTTAAATAATAATATTCATTTCCAATGGGCTAGGCTTCTATCCGCATAGTCACCAATAACAACGATGTTATCTTCATTAGTCGGTGAGAACATTAGCCACTGTGTTTCAGAGATGATTATGCAATTACGTTTTATGCCTATTTGGCGGTGTCTTGATTCCGTACGTAAATACTTGTGTGGTAAGTATGTGGTACAGCTTTGTAGAACAATTTAAATCATACAAGCAAGTAATTAAAATTTTGGACCTCTAACTTTTAAAAACGACAAATTATTTTGGAAAAAAGTAATATTACGAAAACTCTTGATGCATATTAAGATATTACATATAAACAATTAATTTATTTTATTTTAAAATTTATTTTATTTATTATGTGTATGGCCAGTGACTTTTCGCGTAAAAATCGGAGCACACAGTAGACTTCAATACTATATACACACCTCAGCTGTTTTTATACCTCCATTGGCTGCTGGTGCCGTGTCCGTCTTTGACCAAGCCACTCAGGACTAAGTAACTCCGACACTGTACCTTCGTGATTCATGCGCAAACGATTAACACGGGCCAGAACATTTTTTGGCCAATCAAAGAAGCTGGACCACCCTACAGTTATTTGGACTGCATCTTTTCTAGAAATTTTTTCGCGAAATATCACTGCCCCTAGTTATGTTTAATTGCTATCAGCATTTGGATTTCCTTAAACTATCCAGACGTGTGACATGTTTGAAAATAGTACTTCAGAGGGAGATGTAAGTCTTGATACCCAGGTAACGACAGGACACATCAAACCAAGGGATCACTAGCGAAAATTTGGCTCTAATAATTTCAATTTATGAAAATCGGTATAAGATCCGACAGTTTCACTAAACGCACCAAACACACACGCAATACACGGTTAGTCTACTATTCAACCAAATTGTGTGTTTATACATATTAATGAATTGGTTATACTATGAGCTAGAGCAATGCCACTTTTAGTTTTTATTCTGTTGTGTACCTACTCGTTTATGTAAGGATCTTAATAAATACGTTTTCCTCGCCCTAAGTAGATTACATAAGAGGACTAGAAAAAGAATCGCTGTATTTTAGGACATATATCGCAAATTTCTTCATTATGTTTTTGAAGGTCGCACTTTTTTTGTCTTGCGTTGTCTTTGGTTTTTACATATTTTAACCGGACCTGATTTTTCATTACTGTTTTTGACAGTATTTAGCAGTTTCGCTTTAGTAGTTGTTGTCCTTTTTGCATTCTCCATGTAATTCCACGTTATATTTTGCAGTCATCCTTTAACATGGAAAAATAATCACATCATTGCAAACAAACACCAACACGACTCCATACGCAATATGCAATATCTGTCAGTTCACAAGGCATTAACATGGTCTCGAGGAGGAAGTGTACATCAGTTCTAGTACCATTTGACAAGAAATGTCGTACAATGTTCGGCAGTTACTTTACACTGCAATATAGATAATAAAATATACACGTTTTTATTTATTAGGACATTATTTAAAAGCGTGTATTAGTAAAAATGACACAAGGATTTCGCCCATTAAAAGCATTCATTTACGCAACTATGGTTTTTAGAAACACTTCCAGCGAATTTTTTAGAACTCTTAAAACCTCGCAGCAGTGAGACAATAGAAATGCTAGCGATCCCCGCGACGTAATTTAGTCGAAGGAATTTGTACTAACGTTTAAAAACACTGGTTTATACAAACAGTTCTAAAACTGAGTGGAGTCTTAGATTTTTTTGCAGGCATTTTGAAGGAAAAAAACATTTATTAGACTTCAAATATAGAAATGTTGAGCGTTACTGATATATAAAACTAGGAATTTCATAATACGTTTAACTTTGCCTAAACAAACGTATAAAAAAACAATTGCCATTTGTGTTTTCGCAGTTTGAATATTTATCGATGTGATAAATACGTCATACATTTTTTACATAGCGCTGAGGCCAATGCGAGCAGAAACTGAATTTGGGTGACCGTGTTATTTTATACCGGAACACACTGCCTTCGCTTCTTGTCAATCGGCGAAGTTCACTATAGAACCGAACGATGACTTTTTAAAACATTCATTTGAATTTTCATTTTGCACTGGGTTAAACCTAACCCTGTTACAAATATTTCAGCAGGCGTGTTTTCAAAACCAGCTCAGTCAACGCGGTGACTGTCTAAAACATAATAAGACAATCTTATTGACTCAGGAGGGTGACAATATCAAACGCTACAGACTGATCGACATTAGNGTCTAAAACATAATAAGACAATCTTATTGACTCAGGAGGGTGACAATATCAAACGCTACAGACTGATCGACATTAGCATAGCTACATCACATAGAAGATAAGTACATAGAGACGAAATTACAGCGGCAGTTCCTTTAATGCAGGCTTGCCCATTCTCTGATTGGCTGCGCGAGCGTCTTTTATCTGTTAATCAAATTACATGCCAGTCGTACTCCCCAGTGGTCCAGAACATACATGCTTCCCCTA
>NQII01001540.1:0-50092 GCA_002778355.1 Clitarchus hookeri
TAACAGTGAATGGACTATATCTGGTGTTTCATTTTCAAAATCAGCATCAATGTAAGGATCGGTGTGTTTTAGAGAACTACTGTCACTTATAATATATTTATTCCTAAATATATTTCTCCTTTCAAATATCACACGGCATTTTAAAAGTAATTTTAATGTTAAAAATAGTAGCAGTTTTGAAACTCGCTGAAATACGTAATCGCAAAACTTTGTCTAGTGCCAGGCATTGTATACATCAAACACTCCAACAGTTATGTGAAAAGCAATTTGATCTCAAATTAAACTGCCGGTTCAAGTTTTAGATTGCATTGGCAATATACTCGATTCACAACCTGAAATTCTAAAATGGCTTAAAATTTTATTAATTAATACTTTTTGAGTAATATAATTTTTTCATCACTTTCTATTTCTAAAGCTAAAACTTTAACTTCTTCTGGACGGACAAATCTTTCATTAATTTTTCTTTTAATTTACATAATATATATTAAGAATCAGTTATAACAACAG
The DNA here is from genome assembly GCA_002778355.1 of Clitarchus hookeri. Lineage (NCBI taxonomy): Eukaryota > Metazoa > Arthropoda > Insecta > Phasmatodea > Phasmatidae > Clitarchus > Clitarchus hookeri. Next base: position 508 of record NQII01001540.1, read on the forward strand.
ATCATCCAAATACTCCAAAACAAAAGTTGATCCTTAAAAATATATACAATGACCAAAGTTGGATCTGTATAATCCTAATCTCGTTAAACAATTGTTTCATTGATCGTTTTGGCATTTTGAAGACTGTCACAATCCGTGTAAACGTCTTTAAGTTTACATAACTTTCTGGAACCATATGTCAAACCTTTAGGGGGATATTTATACACTGGATTTTTAGAAGTATCATTGAGAAAATCTGTCTTCACGTCTAACTGTAGAATATGAAGAACTCGCCGAACTGTTTTTGAAAGTAAAATACTAATATCACACATTTTGGCAACTAGTGCGTAATTCGTTTCCTCTAAAAGTATGAACCCCCTTTCTACAACCTTGTTTTTTTAATAATTTATCCATCCAATTCTTTTTCAGTAAATACCCATTTGCTGTCAAATACTATTGTATCACCTGGTACTGACCTCGGTTACCATGTATCATTATTTTCTGATGACAATGCTCCTGAATCCTGTGCAGAATTCACGGAATTGATGGAGGATACTAATGCAGTTTCAATGCAGTTAAATATTTCATAACTTGTAACAAAAGAAGATGAGTCATCTTGATCGCATCCAACACGAGTTCTTGTTCAAAAGTTTGTCTGCAATATCCATTTCCTCTCCCACAACGAAATCCCACGGTATCTGTATTTGTGTTGAGTCAATCATATTTGAAATATCCAGGTTTACCAAATTAAAAACAATTTTCTAAACCTTTATCAAGCGCCTTTATCACATAAAAAAATACTTCTGCATTGTTTAGATTCCTTTTATGTCTGTCTGGCGAACGCTGCACCATAATAGAACAAACTTTTGCATTCATAGCCGCCAGATTTTGAGTAACTTTATCATATTCCTTGCCTTTACAATACATTTTTTTACACAAAATTCCCAGTCACCAAGCTGCTTTCTTCCAACTTTGGAAACACCGAAGTCACTACTGCCATATTAATTCACTTCACTAAAAAATCACAAAAACATTTTAAATAATCAGTGGCCAGAAGACTATTGCACTCCTATCAATTATTATTAACTTGTTTAACAATTTATCTTAACATTAAGATAGTCATTTGTAAAAAATACAGAGTAGGTTATATAAAGAGGATCATAATACCTACGAATAAGTTGGAAAGAGGTTATATATATTGGATGAATCACACCACCCATCTCACCCCTTTTTCTCGGATTCAGCACGGCACTTTGATTACTATACCCTATATGAACCATCGATTGGTAATAATTCCATTCCCCAAAACATACCAAAGTAGGGGTACAGGATGAGAGTTGAAATTTAAAATGGAAACGGGAGTCGTATAAGGCGTCATTAGATATATAGTCGAAAAGGAAGCAACATTTACAAAGAGCGTTTTTTTTCGGACGTGCATAGTTTACGCACAAGCAATGCAAATTGGAAAAATTAACTGTGCATCATTATGGTATTTCCGGTTGGAGTGTGAGACTCGCTTTGATACTAGCAGTTATCTGTGAGCCGTACTGCATGGACCCATTCAGTAGGTTTAAGTAGACTTTCCAAGCAAAAGCTGTGAATAATAAGGCAGCACAATGCAGCAAGTAGATAAGACATCTGCCACTTAAAGGTACTACAGGTTTTGCATGCATGTTAACTGACAATCAGAAGTTCGTTCATTCAGACAGTAATTCGTTGTACATTGCAACGATTACTTTTATGTGTTGTTTCACTTTCAGAAATCGTCTGTCTGTGATGTTGCTGTCTGAATGAAATGCCGTTTACAAATGAAGAAGCATTTGATATGCAGATTATACTAGGAGAATATCGTCGGAACTGCAGAGCAGCTGCCCTTTTGTACGTATAGTGATACCCGTGGTACGTACATCGCTCGTACAATGTCTTCCAGCGTTTTGCATGTCGCGTGCACACAACTAGGCTAGTGCAGCCGACACACGACAAAGGCCGTCGCATCAGATGACCTGTGAGAGACGAGAGGGCTGTTGATGTACTTACTGCCATGGTAGTTAATCCGCATGATTCTACACGGAGGATTGCCAGCTACTCAGGATTGACCCAAACTACAGTGTGGAGAATACTCGCTGATAATCTTTTATATTCATACCATGCACAACTTCACCGAGAACTTGGGGAAAACGATTTTCCTAAGTACATTAATTTCTGCAACTGGTACCTGAGCAAGGACCATACATTCCATCGCAATATTTAGTGGACTGATGAGACCACCTTTAAGAGAAATGGTGACATTAACATATATAATGCCCATTACTGGTCTGCATTCAACCCACATTGGCTACGTCAAGTGGATAACCAGCATGTGTGGAGCCTTAAAACTTAGGGTGGCCTTCTCGGACATCGTGCCATATATAATATTTTATTCAAGGGCCATTGAATGATGCAACCTATCCAGACTTCCTAGAGAATATTTCTTATCAGCTGATCGAAGATATCCTTCTCGCTTTGAGATTACCACTGTGATTTCAACAGGATGGCAATCCTATTCGATTTTCACACAGAGTATGGCGTGTTGCTGGTGGATTGGACGAATGAGTCCTCTATCTTGTCCACCACATTTTTTTCATACTTGGCCCCAAATGACTTATTTTTGTAGGGGAGAATAAAATACATCATATACCGCGTGCATCCAACATCGAAGTAAGGCATGAAAGATATATTCAGATCAGCATGTGGATCTCTCAGCAGTGCTGATATCCGCCGAGCAACCGCGAACGTNAAGGCATGAAAGATATATTCAGATCAGCATGTGGATCTCTCAGCAGTGCTGATATCCGCCGAGCAACCGCGAACGTAAAAAGGAGAGCAGAGTCGTGTCTGATGCAGGGTAGTCGACACTTTGAACACTTATGAAGAGTGCTGTGTGCGAACGGCTGTTCTCAGTTCACTGTGGTTCTCTGACACCATACCGGTATTTAAAATACACACGACTTCCTTTTGATTCTGAGTAAACTAGGTATGCACGCCAGAAAAGTCACATATTTCGTCGATTTCCTTTTGATTGTACGTACGACAAACAAGTTTTCGTTCATTTTTATTAGATTGTGCGTAAACTACGTACGTCAAAAAACATAGGTATGCGCAGATGTATTTTTATTTATTGTGCGTGAACTGTGTGCGTCAGGTAAAAACCTGGCTTAGCAAATGTTGTTTCCTTCTAGACGATCAACCAACGAGACCTTATACGACCGCCATTCCCATTTTGAATTTCAACGCTCACCCCCATACCCTTACATCCGGTATGTTATGGGGAACGGAAATACTATTAATTGCTGCTTCACATACGGTACTGTTTACAAGAAAAAGGGATGATAGGGGTGGTGTGAATCACGCGATATCGTTAAGCTGTTGATTGTCAACGTAAAATAAACTTGTTTCCAATTCATGTAAAAATTCAAAGAAAACTTATCGAAGTAACCAAACTTCAGAGAATAAATTTCTAACTTTTTTTTTTAGTTCATAAAGAAAATCCGTATTTTATGCAGCCTCTCAAAAAATTCTGAGCCTTATATTATTTGTACAAAGAGGCGTAGGATGCGTTTATTCCTATGCGAATATTTCCAACACGAGGAAAACAATGTTAGACGTAACAACAAATTCGTGAATAGTGGAAGCCTATTTGATATCTGCCATATGTGAACATTAGGATAGTAATAACATTTCCTATTATTAGGAAATTCGAATATGTCATATTATTAACTATCAATAGTGTGTGTCCTGTGAGTGTTAATCGATTCTTATGACTTAATGGTCTGTGTACATTGAAGGAACCCTAAACTTTGCGTAGGCGTAACGCTGTCTGTTAAACGTTTATTGAGAAACATGTTTCTGACATTTTGCAAGTAACTAATTTTAATTCCCAATTTTCAAGGGTGTCCCACTCCCTTAGGTCATAGGCTGTATTATGTTTTCTACCTCATTTTCCATAACGAATCATCGCTCAAAGTGTATACGTGTAGTTCAAGAAATTCCTGTATGGGCATACGCATAATGAAAATATCTTTGTAAGACACAAATAAATTATAATATAAGTTTATGAAAGAAACTGCAAATGTTTGATCGATAACTTAATAATAGGCATCGTAACTATCACAAATGCTAAAAAATAATAATTTTACTCCAAAGTTTTAAACAGTTGGTTATGCATCATTTACACTTGATGTTTCAAAATAACGTTTCTCTGTAGTCCTACTTACCACCACTCAGATATACTGCACAATCTCACTAGAACTACAGTAGTTCGTTTTTAATTGGTGCTTTAAACATGCTTGCTATCTTCAGTGGTTGCATTTACTTATAATTTCATGCAAGGTTTTCAGTGTTCTATACCAAACACTACAATATTTCGTATCGTATCACAACAGTGATGTCAACCAAAGTTAGTTAAGCTACTTGTTGGACTTGGGAAATATATACATTCTGGACATCCCTGTATGATTTAGTGTCTGAATTGCTGCACGAAAATTAAAAGCAGCGTTTTTTAATAAAAAAATATTATATTTTAATAATATAAACTTTATGCAAATATAGCATGCCATATGACATACGACGTGTAAATAATTTAGCACAGAGTATTGTTCCAGCATCTAAGGTATTAACGACAAGAAATTTTTTCGTATTTGCAGTGAGTGAAAATGGAGGTGTAGTAGCAGTTTTCTGTTCATACGGACATTTTAGGAAACGTAAATTCTCATGTTATGGAGGAAAGTATGTTGAGAACTCTTTCAGAACTTCTTGTTGTGTTTCAGTGGGAGGCAGTTTGTTCCCTGCAATTTGCCGCGATACTCGTTTAAGAAACGTCAAACCTCGATGTAGATGTATTGCAGGAAATTTGAAATACGGGCCAACTTCTCTGACTTGAACATATTTTTATCATATTAAATGTCAGTACCTCCCTAAAAGCCTGGACCAGAATTTAACTACCTCTGGCCATGACCCCAGAAAATAACCAACTTTTCCATGGACGTGAACTTGGCACAAATTAATAAAAACTTTTAACTCGTTTATCTAAGTAATGCTTAGCATTCCGTTTGAGCAGTTTAATTTACAGCTGAAGTAGGCCTGCCGATTATGGTAGTTATTTATTCTGGAAAAGATTGTCTACCTAGATAGCGCCTACGTGGATACGTGACTCACTCTTGCATAATGATGCTACGACCGCATTGGCTAGCGGCCAATGACCTTTTTACTTCTTGCCGACAGTTACGTATAATACGTTTATTGGAACAGTCATCTGGGAGAAATTATCCTGTACCAAACTCTTCAACACTGTAGGCTGTATTCAGAAACAAATCGTTAAACTATGTCTAAAAACCCATTAGTCATTGTTTAGGTAGTCCAGGTCTAAACATGTGATTACGGCTTACTAATATTTCGTATTCAGAGGCAACTTTATAACATATTTAGGCCATGTCTAAGCCATGATTAAAAATGTCGCAGTTTAATCTTCGGAAAAGGCTTGGAAACATTGCAAAACTCTCTTTAGCTAGGCGTCGTTTTCGCTTTCCTATTTGATCTGTGTACAATATGCGTAAATGTCGTTTTATGCGGTTGTGTTTTGTATGATTTGTAACAATTATCGAAGGATAGTGTGAACAGAGTGACGGGATAAGACCACTGGGCCACAAAATAAAATTCTATATTATTGAATTCAAGAACGAGAATCGGTGACAGTTAATTTTTACAACTCACTTTCAAGAAATAAAATGATTTAGAATTATATAATACTAATTTTACACGAATACAATAACTAAGAACAATTACCATATTTGTGCATTTTAGCTATTTTAAAGCGAGTCGGTAGTAGCACTGGATATAAATATACTTTGGCAATATCAAAATAAATGCAAATAAATCACTTAAAACACATGTAATTAAAACGTTTATCACGGTGAGACTCTTAAAGAATAGTTTAAGCATCTGCAGGATCTAGCCTTCGGTTTAGTATTTATTTCGGAAGCGTGATGTAAATAATAACAAATAAACTACTATTATCGTACTCATACTTCCGAACGAACACCAAAAACTGTAACAAAATCGTGCATAAGTTATAAAAGATACGTTTTATCAATATTGTTAATAATGTTCCCATTTTTGGTGAACGCGTGAACTAATACTCGAATTAATATTTCTTTAACGAAAAGCACAGGCATTACCAATATCTTAGTGCCACTGTCTGAAGTACTACTTTCACAACAATATCATTATCTGCTACCTGAAACCAGTTACCGCCATGTTTCAATCTTAGACAAGCCTTAAAGAACATCTTCCCTTGTTTAAGTTAAACCATGTCTACCTAAACACTGAAACAGTCACCTGTAATATCGCCTTTTGTATACGAAAATTTTGTGATAGTTGACTATTGCGGTATATACCATAAGTACAGTTTAAACCATGTTTAAATAGGCTTTGAATACGGTCCTGTATTTTTACTGCTACATTGTATTTTTATAAATACTCAGTACCAGTGTAGTTGAACATCTTGCATTGTGTAATTTTACAATGACCATGTACACTGAAGAGCCAAAAAAAAAACTGGTATAGGCGTGAATATGCAAATAACAGAGGTATGGAACCAATCAGAGTAACGCGATGCGGTCGGCAGCTAGATCTATAACTGCTGCTACAATGACAGGTTATCAAGATTTAAGTGGGTTTGAATGTGGTGTTATAGTCGGCGCACGAGAGATGGGACATAGCATCTCCGAGGAAGAGATAACATTTGGATGTTCGCGTACGACCATTTCACGAGTGTACCGTGAAAATCGGGAATCCGGTAAAACATCATACATCGCTGTAGCCGGAAAAAGATCGCGAAAGAACGGAACAAAGGATGACTGACGAGAATCATTAAACGTGACAGAGGTGCAACCCTGCAGGATTCATGGTGTGAATTGCCTCCTGCATACCTTCGACATTAGTCGAGTCCATGCCACGTCGTCTTGCGGCACTTCCGCGTGCTCGGGGGGGAGGGGGGTGGGGAGCCTAGACGATATTAGGCACGTGTACCATTTTTTTTGGCTCTTCAGTATATATGTTAATATACATTTTTGAGTATATGTGAGTTTATAGTTACACATAAACATTTGCAGTTATTTACATTTTTATGGGTAATTTGCAGAAACGAGTACAGTGATTGTAATTTTACTATAATGTTCCTAAGAATTCAAAAAGAACTACAAGTTTATGTTAATATATATTTGTTTATTACTTACTCGACAGTGACATAAGACTTAAAATTGTACAATTTGAAATATGTGCAGAAATAACAATAAATTAATTAATATCAATTTTTGGTAATTTTGCGTATTTGTGTGCAATTTACGACAGTAAGTTCCTAGTGCACAAGATCATCCAGCGGTAGGGAGTAGAACTACTTCGAATTTAATTCGTATGTTCGAACAGAAATTAGACGCTCACTAATGAATTATGCTTGCTGTGTGCTTGTAACTGTTATTTATCTCAAACAAATTGCTACCTACATTATGGAGACATTTTTCATTTCTCGGTTTTATAAATACCAAGTTGCATAACACAGTACAATAAATGAAACTAGTTGACCTACGTATACATGATACGTAGATTAGTTTGACACAATAGTAAAAGAGCTGATACTGATGATGAAATTACTTGGTGAAACGATAGAAAATGCACAGGCATTGCGTATTTACAACTACGCTGGATATATTATTTTTCTTTGGTATTGTCAGTGAATTTAAAGTTGCCATATATGCGTAATTGTTTATTGTTGTGAAAAAAAATACGCTGAAGTTAGTAGTATAGGACGCATGTAAAATTTATCATTTTTCTGATAAATTTACTTGTACACAGGGTAAAAATCATTGGGATTTGTAGATGTAAAACTTGACTTTGGCGGAGACACTGTCGCCACATGAGAACGCGACTTTTGTATATCTCGATGGGCACTTCCATTTGCGACACTTTCTGTTTTTTCAGTCCTCAAGAACTAATCTATAACTCAAGTACTTTGCGATAAGCCGATTTTTATAGCGTAGGCCTATGCATATCTTAAAATTAGTTTTCGGATTTTCATGATTTGTTTTAAAAAATTACAAAATATTTGAAAAAAAAATCATAAAAAATACCCGAATTTTACTACTTCACATTTCAAATGATGCAACATGTTCCTGTTTCTAATAACCAACGTAACATGAAAGATTTTGCAAGTTACTATATAAAAAAATTCTTAAAATAACTCAAAGAAGAGTTTGGTCATTAGTGCGTAGTTATGGAAGACAAATATTTATGAGAAAAAAAAGGGGGAAGTGGTATCATTATACAACTAAATAGGCCAAATGAATAGGTGGACAACTTCTCAAAAAAACTGTTATAAAGTCTGTTCACGAATCCAAAGTGTATAATAATATTGTTCAGCATTTATGCTCACATTTTGCTAGCATTCAACCCCAAAGTATTTTGATATTAATGGCTTTAGCATTACGCTTGACGTCCACCAATTTTTTAAAATCTGTCTTGTCTTTCTTTTGTCTCGAAAATAGCTCTGAATGTGTGTAAGTATATTGTATATACACACACGCATTCAGACACATACAAAGGTACATACGCACACGTACAACAAAAGTTTGATCTACAAGCGAGACAGATGTCAGTATGTGCTTAACTCCCTCTAAGCCATACCAGTCCATTTGTGCTAATAAAAAAAATCCGTGGNGTCAGTATGTGCTTAACTCCCTCTAAGCCATACCAGTCCATTTGTGCTAATAAAAAAAATCCGTGGCAAAAATAAAAGGTGTAGACAATGAATGTCCAACAAAACATGGTGACAAGGTGGGTAAACTGCGACGTGTTGTCTCGCACCCGTGAGACGTTATCTTAAACGGCTCACTGCCCCTGAAATNGACAAGGTGGGTAAACTGCGACGTGTTGTCTCGCACCCGTGAGACGTTATCTTAAACGGCTCACTGCCCCTGAAATGATAGGCGGCAGTCCGAGGCTTCCTACTGTCAGAACGCGTCGTTACTTTTAGTAACGCACTGCATTATCTAAATGGCGGGAATAACTCCCGTCTCGTCGTTTCGTGTTACAACATAGGTAAGGGGTTGGCGTGATCTTGGGGGAGGGAGGGGGTCGCATGGAATCAGCCAGCGAGCACCCGCTCGAGTTATTTAGCCACATCTGTCGCCGCTGCTGGGGCATTCCTTTTTATAACGACATTCGATCGCTATCTCTCACGAGGGCGTGCGTGCTGGAGAAGAAAGGCGGGTTGGTCTTGGGCGTAGCTGTAAAATGCTTCAGATGCTTCTCTCCTGGCCGAGAGCTAGTTTTCCCTGGCGACGCCGTTTTCAATTGACTCGCTAGGGTCCGACACAGCGCCCGCATCAGACACGACAATGGACCTAGCTCGCGCGTACGTTAGCGCGACAGATGGCTATTTTTTTCCTCCCCAGGAGTCCGTAGTGCCACCGACAGCCGTCTTGGATGCTAATTGGGTGGCGAGGAGCTCCGGCATGGGGAGAGTAGTTTTACCGGGGCGTCTTGCGAGGCTCGCAAGTATTCTCATGGTAATGGAGACAGGAAGACGGCGACGACAAATGTTTGATCGGCGACGTCGGCGCGACCCGGGGCGGGGTATACCGGATGCGACGGGGCAGGCGCCGCCCACAGTCAAACCCCTCGACGTCACACAAAGTGAGGGCGCGTGGCCCTTGTCTTCGGCGGGGCCGCAAGATGGTCTCGAGTTTCCAGTAGCCACCCCGAACACGAGCACGGGCGCGCACATCTGTGCACCGCTTCCGGTCTATCTGTCTGTCCTTCCTCCCCGTGTGTATCCCGCTCCCCGCTGCTCCTTCCGCGAACCTGGCTTCCGGTCGTGGCACGAGGCAAAGCCTGCGCCACCGTCCCCCAGCTTCCGGGACAGGAACACCCCCTGATAGTATTTTTTTCCCTCACAGCTCCCCCTCNCGCCAGGTCGGCCGCCATGGGAGTGGTCTGCGGAGGTATTGAATTGCGGCTCGTTCCGCCTGGCGGTGGACCTAACCTACTTTGAATGGGGAGGTCTGACGATTTATTGCTCATCGCCATTCTCCTGCTTACTGCGCTCTAACTCATGCTCGCTCAACAAATGCTTGTCCCAACGCAGTTCTCAGATTACAGCCGACGACCCCACAGATTGTGTTAAACGTTGCTTATTATACCACCATGTCCTAAAAGTGACTGTAAATAATTACAATGTGGTCAAGAATATTCTCGCCAGCCTAAATATCGAACAAGTTATTTGTTTTATTTGTTGTTTACTAAAATACCTCTTGTGATGCCTGATAATCGCAATGAAGGCTGTAGCAAATTACAACCTGCCAGCAATAAATCACTTCACTGTCGTAATAAATCGGTACTTTGTTACGTGCCCGAGAATAACTAGACTATGCACCAAACGTGTCTGTTCACATTGTCAAATACCTAACCTCTTTTGAGAGTTAGTGGAAACGATGATAGATTCCTACCGCCTGCACTAACCACGGAATTGTTGTGCCTAAGTACAAAGTTACCTTTCCTCATTTACTCCACGCAAAAAAAGTGTAAAGTTCCTTAGTTTGACCATTTAATTTACCCACGTAGTAAACTCGTTTGATTGAAATAAACATACGCTTTGAAAGTTCAAATTTAAGAAAAAGCAACACTTTAATTAAAACTACTTGTTTAAAGTTGTTCACAAAATAAGTTAAATCACGCAAGTGACTATTTCCTGCAAGTAAAATCTTTACTGTAATTTAATTTTTAAACCATATAGCTTGCTTCCCAATAAGCGACATTAGATTACGAGTTTAATCGTGGTTTGTAAATATATATACATATATATATATATATATTGCATATATATATATATGCAAGTACCTGCGAATTTTGCTTTACCTACTCGTAATTAGAAAATATTAAAAATATTTCTTTAGGCTAGTATAATAAATTAATACTTAAATAAAAACAAAGGGATTGTTTTGCGTTGCAATCGTGCGCGCTGTAGTTCCATATTATTTAGTGGAATTACCGACTTCATGTAGTACTGTGCTCTTAAGACTATCGTGTAGAACAATGACACCTAAAGACAGCTTCTTCAATTCCTCTGTGAAGGGCACAAATGTAATTAACGCCGGTAACATTCATGTGTACTTTACATTAAAACATAACAAGTACTCCTGTGCCTATTCTAATCATTATTATGTCGTTTTAAACAGTTTATAGGATAATTGAATTCACTACGATCGGACATAGTGTTTCAATTATCATGATAATTTTCTTTGTGCAAAGATTTCTTTTAAATCAGTAATCAAATATTTTGTTACTGAAACCGAATAATAATTTTTTTCTTATTTGGTTGTCCCAAACTTTGGTTGCACCAAAACAAACTTCGTTTTATTAAAAAAAAAATACATTTTTCTTATTGTAGGTAATGTAGCGCAGGCTCCATATGGTTTTTTACTGATCAAAATTCTCCCTCTCTTTTGTATTCTTCTGGCAATTACCTTCAGGACTTTGCATAGGTTTTCTGACTCTGGCGTTTAATGTCCACGTTATGTGTTTGTGATTTCTTTGCGTCTCGGTGATGCCTTCACTCTATGCCTTAGAAACCTTGGATAAAGTGACTAATGACGAAGTGTGCATCATTTTTAATTATATAATCTTCCATAGTATAGGCACAGAAATAAATATTTTCAATTTTAGACCTGCAGATTTACTTTTTTGTTACCATTGGAGTTATTTGAATGGGTTTTTTAGGCTATACAATTAGTAAAAATCAATAAATTCACTAACAAACACTAGTAATATTCTGTCTCATAAAAATGGTAAACAAACTCTCTAGTTTTATGACCAAGGGCAACTAAATAACTCGATTACCCAACAGACAAACAAATAAATTCCAGCCGGCTATTGGACCAAGATGATATTGTTTCTGGCACAAAATATGTTATAATAAACGTATCAGATTGTTCCATACAACTAAATGCTTACTCAAACCAATAAAACTAATTTGATCCTTCATTGATTGTAGTAATAGTTACGGTAAACAAACTTTTGCGTTGAAAATACATGTAAAATCGCGTCAGGCTTCTGGGATGCCGATATATTTTAACACAGGAATTCCATAGCCTTTCTTGAGACTTACAGAAAGAAATGCTAAATAACTGTGCCCCATTTCGAATGAATATGTCGAGACCAGCATTTATTTTGGAGATGCGTATTTTATTTCCATCCTGGCATGAAAATTTATATGTGCGGTTGTTTGCCAAAATAACCTAAAAAATAACATGCAATTACTTATTTTTATTTTTCCTATGGAAACACAAAAATTTTATCAGAAAATGTTTTTTTTTTTATTACATTGCAAGGTTTAATATTCAAATATAAAACCACAGCTTAACTTTTTGCCACTTTTCCGTTTTATATTCTTCAGTTTCGCATTGTTCTTTCTACGAATCCCGAATCACCGTCAAACAAATTCCTGCGCTTTATTTGCGAGTCATAAAATTATTCTGCATGTTGTGGGGAAGGAACACGAACAAATTCAATGGCAGGAGAATAATAAAGCCAATTTTCACCTTATTCTAATAACACAAAAAATTATGTACTACATTAACGAAAAATGTTTGTACACAATTACCTGAAAGGGTCATCTCAACTCAAAGCATATTTTGTTAAATATGAAAAAATTTATTTATTTTTTCAATTTTTTGTAGTTAACGAAATGTTGTGTCTCAGTGTGGTCTGGCTTATAATATAATAAAAGTGTTTTGTTGACAGGAGTTTAACATCTTTCAAGGTAGAAAATGGTAAAATCCAAAAATTAGTGTGTTCGTGGTACAATCGTATATCATTACGGAAGCTGAAATTGCCACTGTGAAATAAGATCCCTGAAAATTGCTTAGTGCACTTGCAAAAATTCGTAAAAATAACTTATTCACTGTAACTTTGCAAGAGAGCTGTTAGTAACACACCAAGAAAGAAAATGGTTTACTGAGCAGGATCACTTCAAATCGCAAAGTTGGAATTACACTTTATTACATTCCGTGATACATATTTTACACAAAAAATGCGAATGGTTTTACGAATGACGTGATATTGGAAAAGAAAAAGAGAGACGGGAATTTGTTTTATCGTTATNAAAAAATGCGAATGGTTTTACGAATGACGTGATATTGGAAAAGAAAAAGAGAGACGGGAATTTGTTTTATCGTTATTTCAAGTGTAGAAAACTTAATTGACTTTTATATTACTCTCTTAAGAAATATTGGATTGGGTGCTCTTGCGGCAGTGTATATATCCCCTGCTCAATAGCCTAAGTTTTGTAAGAAACTGAACAGACTGCAGGCTTAGTAATATGCTGTATACATGCAATACGTTTGTCCCGACGCAAGTATTCCGAAGACAATATATTCTACAGTAATTGTAAAACTGCAATTTTGCAAATATGCAATCTGCAAGCAAATATTTTCCCTGCTTACATAACTAATAAATATTAATATTATCATAAAAGCGTTTGACTTATTGTAGGAAAAACCAGTTGTGTGTTTTAAGTCTGGGATTATAGCACATGGAATACTGGTTCGAGTCTTGATGCTAGCAGGGTGTTACATTCTTATTCGTTGATGTAAATTCGAAGTATTTTTTCCACTTCTGTGTTATATATTTTTCAGTTGTTTTCGAGAGTACCGATAGTAATTTCATTTTCACTATTTAAAATAAAATTTGAAATATAAGTCTATAATTTTTAATATTGCAAACGTATCGCATTTTTTACAATAAAAGTGTTTTTGTAATCTTAAAACACATGTTAATAGCAACATCGTTCCCAAGGATATTTCCTGAATAAATAGGGGTTGCGGCGTTTTGCCTAAAATCTTTTTGCCTACCAGGCGTTTTGCCTAAAAGTAGTTTAGCCGACAAGCGTTTCGCTTACAGGCGTTTAGCCTAACAGTCGTCTAGCTTAAAAGGCGTTTAGCATAAAACTTTAAGAGCATCCGCCTATTCCCAGATAGGCGTTTTGCCTAAATTCGTTTAGCCTAAAAGACCTTTCGCCTACATGAATTCGGCCGAACAGTCGTTCAGCCTAAAAGGAGTTAAGTCTAAATATTCTCGAACATCCTCCAAAAATCAGACATGCGTATTGCCTAAAATCGTTTTGCCTAAAAGGCATTTCGCCTATAGGCGTTTAGCATAAAGGTGTTTGGCTTAACAGGCGTTTCGCCTAAAATTGCAACGATCATACAAGCAGTCGTGGGACACAACATTTCTTGACTATCGATATCGTGTTTTTTATGTTTCATGTTCATTTCGGAGTGGTGAGTTTTGGAACTGTTTCCAAAATATGTTTTCCAGTTCCATAGATAGTTGTAAGGGGGGGCAGCACTTGTTTCTTCTCTCGTGATGTCAAACAGGTTGATAGGTACTGCAGTTGGCCCTCAAAACTTAGCAAAGGTAACTCACCAATCGCAGTTATTTAACGACTTGTTATCACGTCTGTGAAACGATAATTTGTTGCCGTTATAAGTCATAAGAGACGCAAGAAAAATTTCATTTAATATAAACCATCAAGTAAATAATTATCTAATAATATATATGTGTCCTATACAAGTATATATTTCTTCCTGAATAAATATTAAACTTGTAATAATGCCACACAGTACTAGCGTAATAGGCGCTATTTCACTACTGACTTACGATAATGTCACTGTGTTTATTCAAAACTTTTTTTTTTTAATATTGCTAGAGTAAAATATTTTGTTATTACTTTGATTTCAGTTTTCAGGTAATTAATAAAACGATATTACTGAAGAGTTCCTCCTTGCATTTGTCGAATTGAGTTATTTTAATATCGTACTTCCTGTGTGTAATCAACACTTTATTCAAGCAACGTGCACATTTTACTGAAGAAGATAACAGATAATCTAGTTTCTTTATTATAAGTTCTTGTTTTACTATATCAACCTAGTGCTACATAAGTAAGCGTTAACTTTAGACGGACTACGATAAATCTACCAATTTAGCAACGATTGCATGCTCTACTCATATTCAGAAATCTCCAATACAAAGAGAAAATGTCGTTCTTAAATCCGAAAATTCAACAGCATTTTACGTAAATATAGCCTTGTTTCCTGCAGAGTTTCGTATTTTTGCGCTACGATAACTGAAAAAATATTTTTTAATTGCAGAGGTTTTTACTGTTTTGTAGTAATATTAACAAAGTAATAGGTGCTAACGCAATGTTTGTTAAATTGAATATATAAGTGCAAATAATAAATTTTTTTTACGAAAATGGGACTTCTTTTATTTAACTAAAAGCAACATTTTTACCCTAAACAATGGTTATTTTGGGATCCCCTCATCACATGTTGCTTTTCCAAATATATGCGACGTCACAGATAGCCTTTATTTGACTTAATTGCACTAGAAAGCTATCATTCACTTCGCCATTTTAAAAATAATTTATTGGTGGTTTTTANCCTTTATTTGACTTAATTGCACTAGAAAGCTATCATTCACTTCGCCATTTTAAAAATAATTTATTGGTGGTTTTTTAGACGTGTGTGCTATTCGTTGTTATATAAAATATGTGCATTCATAATATTGTTGTAACATAACTGCAGCCGNTTTTTAGACGTGTGTGCTATTCGTTGTTATATAAAATATGTGCATTCATAATATTGTTGTAACATAACTGCAGCCGAAATAGACCACTCTTCTACTGGGATTAAACATATGTATACTTACCATTGAAAATTCTGCCAATCAGTGTTATCAGAAGATAAGGTTCTTTATACTAACACAGTATAGTGGTTGAAGTATCTGCGGCTAGGTCATACGTCAGGAAAATTATTGTTCAAAATTTCTTTTAAGCAAATACATGGCATCGAAAACTCATGACAGGTACAACTAATGGATCTGAACGAGACTATTATGAAATATTACGTCACTCGAAAATAGTTACTTGCAACAGTATTATTTAAATTTTTAAATAAGGTAATGAAACTGTAAGCGGGTTGCTTGAAACAATAAAGGTTTTTTCTAAGATTGGCTTCCAGTAAGCCTCAGTTTAATATGATTTTTACATCAACTTTTGAAAATTGTTCATATAAATAATTATTTGCTAACATATTTTGCAAGAGGCAAATCGTCTGATACAGAGCGTGAATAATTATAAGTGATACAAGATAATTTTACGATTAACCGAAGTTAGCAAGTAATTAAGTAGAACTTTTAATAAATCTTAAAACACGCAAAATGATGTTGATGTTAATTTAGATAATATTTTAGGACTTTTAAACTGAAGTTATTTGGTTTTAGTGCATTTAGGTAAGTGTTAGTACAGCCAAAAGAAGAAAATTTAATTTAAAATGTTTGATTTTTAGAACGCAATTTATGAATATAACAATAATATTAGCTATCAAATCGACATTTGTAATCTACGAAGCAATTTTGCCGGGATCAAGTGGTCAATGAGACTTGTTATAGTTTGGTTTGACACAAATGTCGTGAACCATCACATTACTGATTTTTTATGACATTTCTCGGCGAGAAAATAAAAAATGAACAACCACCTTCCTAGTCCAAGACGAGTTTTCTTTTAATCCACGTGCTTTCCTTATAATTGATCAAACTTTGTTGTTTACAAATACATTATATTGCATACAATAAATACCACTACCTTTACAAATAACAGAGAAATTGGTCTTGTTAAATGTGGTAGAAATTGATTTCATTGTAAGTTTTCGCCATGACAGCTTTCAATGTATGTGCAACTACATGACGAACTAAAACAAATCGGGAGAACTGTGGTTCTTTGACAAGTATTCTGATATGAGACATCCATTAAATTTTAAAATTTCGAAAAACCTGAATGATAGCCAAGCCTCCCAGCACGTAGAGTCGCTATGTTGCGTTATGCGGTATTTTTAAATTATAATGTTTGCATTACCGATTATATGTGGACATTTTCAAGTTAATTTTAGTTCAGAAAACATAGGAGGAAGACATTTCAAGAGTTGTTATTGACATACACCTTGTGTATAACGATGTTCATTGCAGTATACCTTCATATAGCATCCGTACTGTTGCTGCATCCATACTGTTGCTCGGCATATATTATATATACATATATATATACTTATACATAAACATATAAAGCGACCACGGTGGTGTAGTGGTAAGACTACTCGCCTCCCGCCAAGGCGAACCCGGTTCGATTCCCGGCGGGTCGCTCCTGGATTCTCGCACGTGGAATTCGTGCCAGACGGTGCCTTTGGCCGGCTCGGGGATCTCCCCTTTCTTCCGCCCTTGCTTTCCGGCATTCCGGCGCTGCCCCATACTCATCTCGCTTCGCCCTCGTCGGCTCTCAACACCTCACTGTTAAGAGCCGCTCAAAACCCTCCAATCCATTTAACCCCATATATATATATACACATACATATTTCTCTGACCAGCGTATGGGAATTTCAGCTCTAAAATGTACTACCCGCATACGACATGGAAAGTAACTTTGCCCCTTGTGCTGACTTTCATAGGCTTCTTTATCACTGTGCTGACAAAACGAACAATCTCTGGCGTGTCTTATACAATTACCTGTGAGACTGTCTATTAAAAATGTATTTTGATGACTTATGGTTTTCAGTTACTCACCTGAGTTTCTAGACATCTGAAACGGGCAGAATTATCAGTCCTACACGCGACAACTAGAACTGAATAATTTATTAATGCTTTAATTCACAATTATAACTCCAGGCGTTCAAAAATATAAAGAATTTCTTCTTTTTTTATGTAGAAAAACATTACTTCTCAGTGTAAAAGTCGTGTGGTTACTCGTACATTCCTCCAAAACCAGGCGCGGGAAGAACACTTAGCAAGAATGTCATAAATAAGTACATGCATCCAAATAATAAATTTTAATGCATTTCATAATTACATAAAGTGAGATTAAAATAGGACTATAAATTCTATAGGCTTGTGAAAGGAAGGTAATGTAATTCCAACCTTTCGTGTGGATTTCATGTCAAATTTTAACTGTTTCTATTTCAAGTAATGAGAAAAATTCGCTCACTATAGTGGATGCATATACCGAATATATTATGCATTGCAGCTATTTCTCCAGTGTTATTGATAAAGGCAACTTGCTATTATTGCGTTTACGAAAGACTAAGTACGTATGCTCCTGAAATTTTTCTTAGCAAAACACAATACTGCAAAATTTTCTGCGACAAAAAAAAAATGTTTTGACTTGGTTAACCGGCAGAATCACTCTACTACACGTTCTAAACAACGGACTTTCAAAGTAGAAGACCACCGTAACTTTTTATTGTTAGAAATACCATCTGAAACTATTTGTGGGAACTAAACTTTCTTTGTCGTGAAAACGTTAAGGAAAACTATCACCCGATTTTTTTGGTAAAACCTTTCTTCGCGGTTTTAAATAAAAGGAAACATTGTGTAGGGCTTTCTGAATGAGATAATTATTTTCTTATTATAAGGATTAAGAAATAATTTTAAACACAAATATTATAGCGAAAGAATAGACAAGGCGATATACGGGGCAAGATGGTATTTTGTTTGTCTGAAGTGCCATTTTGGGTTAAGTTGGTATTATTAACATAATAGTGTGTGTTTTGTGTATAGAACATAAGCGTTAAGTTTAAACTGTTTCCGCTATTGCATAGGTTAGTGATGGGAGATAATGATTATCAGGCAGTGCTAGCATAAAATAGAGGATTATTAAAACATAAGTTACATAAGTGTGATGCTTTGTTTCATGGACGTAGCCATAAGAGTGCATTTTGGGTTTGTAATCCCTACCCCTTTTGCCAATAATGCTGTCATAAATTAGTACTTAAGTTATTAGTAAGACTTTAATTGTGATGAAAATGTGTAATTGTCGTAAACTATTACACATTTTATTATATCGTGAAGTATTTTTTTCTCCTAGTATTGTCAGCTGGTGAGCTTGATCTCTTCTCTCCGATACATCGGTTGTCCGAGCAGATTTGATGTATTTTAGGTATTAAACTTTGGTGGGAAAATGTATATTTAATTACCAGCATAACCTATAATAATACACAAACTGCGTATGATGTGTTAATCAAAAAATAACTTACCAGATTAATGGTAATGAGGCCAGGGAAGAGAGACTACGTCTTGCATCAGACGAAGTACTGTGACATGGTGCGTCTTTGGTCACATTATTTATCTGCAGAGATCGTGGTGTCGCGTCACCAACAGCCTACATTCCTGATTTGGGGGCAAGGTGAAGTAGATATTATTACGATAGACTGCGAAATTAATGTCATTATTATAAGCTTTTATTGCTGAAAGCTTCCTATAGAAAATCCACGAATAACAAATATTTTTGATTGCTGAGAAGGACACAAAAATACAAAACCAGTTATGTTTACATAATTTCAGACGTTTTTACTTTTTAAATTACAGAATTACTTTACTCAATGGGAAAATACAAACTTAAATTGAAGCAAGAGTACCTAGATCATCGTGTCCACGTAATTAATTGGGTAACTTAAACTTTAACTTCAAACCATATTTAAATTTAAAAAAAAGAAAGACTTAAACCAGACGCTACGTAATGAGTGTCTTTCTCCCCCGATGCTCACATATTATATTCCAGACCCCGGATATATCATAGTACCACAGGGCTGAGGACAAAACCACAACTGGAGGGGACGTAAGCCAGATTTCCAACAACACCTCTATATTTCGCTTTGACGAACTCAAATCTGAATCCCGCATTCCACCGTTAATTTAATCTTTCATTCAAAACTCAGATAAAGGCAGACTCAAGCGCCGTCTAGGCGAAACACATGCTCCGTGCGAAAACTTGACCGCACAGTTCCGTGTCAGGCCAACGACTACCAGGCCTGGAAACAATCACCTCGTGTACCTGCTGATGACCCAGCGAGTTTTGAGTTGTCGACCCGGAGGCTGGCGAGTCCCCCGTCCATGGCTTTCGCAGCCAGCGCCGCCGAACGCCGCAAAAACTACACATTTCACAAAAGCAATCGCTTACCCCATGGACAACATCAGCCTTCCGCGAAATGTCAGCACCGCCAAGGCATCGACCACCCACCGCCAGATCCCGTGCCNGCAATCGCTTACCCCATGGACAACATCAGCCTTCCGCGAAATGTCAGCACCGCCAAGGCATCGACCACCCACCGCCAGATCCCGTGCCTCGTGGCCTCGCAGTCGTGCCCAAGCAACATTTCAAATGCAGAATAACACGAAATCTAGATGCAATAATTTCAATCCCGACAACATGATGTCCAGACCGACATAACGTAACAACTCCTCACACAACAAAGATATAGATGGAGTTGAACGACTCGCCCAATAGCGATGTGGTAATTGAAGAAGCGCCATTTATATGAACACCTCGTCCAACATATGTATGTAACTCGTCTTCGATCTACCACCAGAGGCATAATCTTCCTTTTAGAATAATATACACATGTTGTAAGGCCTCCTCAGTTTTAATTTTGCAAACTTAAAAATACTTATTTTATGCCCAAAAAGGAAATACGATTTTCAAACTCTTTGCCAAATAATTACGACAGTTCTTCTACTAACACGCATTGCCGACTGATATGGCTGACTGACTGGATGCTTCCGACTTGTGTAAACTATGATGTGTTCCGAAACTCGTGCTCCAATTTCAGACTACTTACCGATTCCTCTAATAATTGCACTCATTGCTTCGTAACCTCATCATGGTCAGGCACAAAGGAAAAGCCGTCAAAGTGTAGCCTAGACTAAATGAGCCAGACAGCCCTTCTATTAAGTATTTTTCACATATATGTAGCACTTCGGAGTTGGCATTCCTCTGCTGCAGTATTGACTTTACTGACTACCAGATCGATTCATGGTACGAAATAGCCAAGGATTCGACCAACTGCGCTAGCGCAAAATACGTCCCATTGTGCTTGTACTTTAGAGCCGACAGATTTAAATTCCGCTCGCAAAGTGTTGGCTAATGTGAATGCGCTGACTCGGCTTTATTTCGTCCCTTAACTCGGCTTGCGCTGCTTCATATTTAATCTGACCCGCCTTTACATCGTTTCTTAACCCGGCTTCAGCTATTGGCTTCATCTGACCAGCCTATTATTTCGTCCTTTAACGTGGTTTGAGCTGCTTCCACGCGCCAATACATCGACATTATAGAAAAACGTGGGTTCATTTTGAAGCACGCCTTGTGCCATTGTGTATGCATTTGGTGACTGATATAGTGGGGTATGTTGCGATTCAAGCTGACATGTATGCAGTAACACTGTGAGGCGCGATTTAGTTGCATCACTCCAGTAGCATTACCTTCAGTATTACTGGTCTCACTAGGTCAAACTACATATGAGAGATCTATAATTATAAAAAACTATGTAAACGTTCGTACGGAAATGAATTTCAGATGATTGAAAAACATGCGGATGCTATCACTTATATATATATGTATATAAAATATCAGATTGTACTTAAATATAATTACGTATATAATATATTTAAAATAAATGTGCATATCTCTGCATATGTATATAATATGTACGAACGTAAGTAGATGTAAATAATTTATTATAATATGATTATGTATTTATGATGGCACCTGCATGTTTTCTAATCACCTGTGATACATTCACGCACGGATGTGTACATGGGTTTTCTCTGAGTGCTCCCATATTGTTTAAATTTAAAAAATATATACCAGGTCTTCCGTGAGCAAAATCTAGGTTCCTTACTAGAGTAGTACCAGAAATATTTCACTTATTATATGCAACGTACGCGGTACGATTTACGTGGAGTGATTCGAGAAGATGATGTTTGTATAATAGATAAATGGTTCGCGAAAAGATTTGCGAAGTAATTTGCAAATGAGAAACATGTCGCTTGGCTTCGAAGAAGTCGTCAAGTGTGTGGTCAATTTGAGACCCAATTATATGGTGCAACATCGTCGGTCTTGGGCATGCTCACGAGCCTGCTATGATGATTGTGTGTTCTCNTGAGACCCAATTATATGGTGCAACATCGTCGGTCTTGGGCATGCTCACGAGCCTGCTATGATGATTGTGTGTTCTTCAGTGTCCAATCGTCTACCTCGAGAACTTGTCTGGCAATACCTTCTCAAGCAGCATCAAAAATGTGCCATATGATGNCAGTGTCCAATCGTCTACCTCGAGAACTTGTCTGGCAATACCTTCTCAAGCAGCATCAGAAATGTGCCATATGATGGAAATAAAGACGGGGGCCTTCACACGGTTGATATACACTACGAGTCGCAATGAATGTTATAAAATATCTTTACATATCTGTATAAGTGGAATAATCATTCCTTAGATGTTAGTTGTTATTCAGCTAGCAAACGAGCCAAGTCTCGTCAAGAGTAAATCTCGGCAGGAGTAAGTCAGCAGTAATGATCCTGCAGGAAACAGTCGGCAGGAGTTATCCTGCAGGAGTTGCCCTGCAGGAGTGTCCTCACGATTTAGTCGGCATGAGATAATCTCGGTAGGAATCAATCTCGGCAGGAGCCGGCCTACAGGAGTCATCCTGTAAGAATCACCATTCAGGTGTAAGTATGCAGGATCCAGTCGGCAGGAGTCAATCTCGGATGGATGGGGTCAGCCTGCAGAAGTTAGAGCGCAGGATTCAGCCTGCAGAAGTCCGTCGGCAGGAGTCACCTTGAAGGAATCACCCTGCAGGAGTCAGTTAGCAGGACTCAATCTCGATAGGAGCCAATCTTGGCAGGAGTCAGTGCGCAGGACTCACTCTAAGTGTATGACTTAAGTGAAGATGTTGCAATCCATTGACAGTGTGAAATTGAGCATGTCGAGTGCGGCTTAGTGTATATCCTCACTGGTTCGACAAAATTTACTTGGAAAACAGTGTCACTATGGTGGCAGGATATTTGGTAAAAATCCGTAATGCTCCGTGAAATAAGAAGAGAGAATGTTTGAAGACTACGTCTAGTGTGGAATCGAGCTGTTTTAACTGTTGGAATAGAAGTGACAACTTGAATATACACGTCAAGGCCAGCAAGTATAGTGTTATTTCGCCCACTGAGAAACATCATATGTCAACATCGCTCGACGTTTCATTCTGAGTTTTCTTTTTGAAGTTTCTTTTTAGGTTTATTTTTTATGTTTCTTTTTTACGGTTTCTTTTTTGAGATTTCTTTCTGATGAATCTTTTGGAGTTTCCTTTCAAGATTTCTTTCTGAGGTTTCTTTCAGGTGTTTCTTTTTGAGATGTGTTGGTATGTTCAGTTTGTCTGGTCGGATGGTATGGTCGGTTGGCATGGTTTGTCGGTATGCGTGTTTGGTATTGTCAGCTGGTGAGCTTGATCTCTTCTCTCCAATACATCGGTGGTCCAAGCAGGTAAGATGTATGATATGTATTTTACTTTGGTGGGAAAATGTATATGTAATTACCAGCACGACTTATAAAACCCCACGAATTGAGATTGAAGTGTTAGTCAAAAAATAACTTAGTAGATTTAATGCTAATAAGGTCAGGTAAGAGAGAACACGTCTTGCATCAGACGCAGTACTTTAACATGGTGTCTCTTTGGCAATATTATTTATCTGCAGAGGTCGTGGTGTCGCGTCACCAACAGTCAATCACAAACGGGCAATATGAGGCACAAAAGTTAAATATTTTTTCGGCCTTCACAACTCTACTGGGAAATAATGAAAACTATAGCAAGAGTTCCATAAATTAAGGAATTAAATCGGGGAATGAAATAGAAGAATTAAGATAGAGCTTGATGCTCCGCGCCGTTTTATTAATGACATTTCACTATAAATAAAAAAAAAACACAAAGGCTAAAGTAAAACATTTTACTATTGGCGTACACTGTGTCTGTAACCCCAGTATGGCTACCGACTAGCATAAACGGATTGGTATGCCTATAGAGTTAATTACCATAACTGCTGACCACCTTCGGGTACGTTCGGCAATACCGAGTCGAAGTAGATGGTTGAGCCTCCAAGTCCGCCGAAGAAGCCGAGCACGTCCGAGTCGAGACTAGAACTCCAGCCACAGCCACAATCACAAATCCCAATCAAAAAACATTAGGCTCGAACTGACTTCATACACTACTTGTTCTGACGATATCGTTGCCGAGTTTCTTTCATGAGACTGCGCCATCTTCCAGACAGCTACAGAAAATTAGCTGCACGAATCTTCAAACATGTAGTTATATCTTCTAATTAATAAATATTGCATATTAATATTTATGCTTCATTCTCCGACACTAATAACATTACGTAGTGTTAAAATTGTGTTCAGTTTTTCAGATAATACATCTTCATACGTCAGACTAAAGGAACATGAGCTTTGTCTGTTAAACGGTTGATGCAGTGGGTAATTGCCGATATCCTTTATTTCTGGCAGGAAAAACTCTAATTACAATTTTTTTATTTACATTTCCACTACAAATGAACAAATGTTAAGTGTCAACAGTTAATAAATACAGTAAAATAACCACTTTTGGATGTTCGTGTGAGATAAAAATATTTGAATAGCATAAAGGAATAACATTCATTTAGTATCTGAAACATAGAACTACATCTTTTTTATTGAAATGCNAATATTTGAATAGCATAAAGGAATAACATTCATTTAGTATCTGAAACATAGAACTACATCTTTTTTATTGAAATGCTAAAGTTTAACCATTTTTATTAGCCGATTTGTACGAAATTCGGTGCTTAATAATTGCACTGAATTTGAATTTTTGGTCTAAATTAATATGTTGCTAAATGAAGTAATTCTTAAGTTTGGCAGTTACTTGATACTTACAGGAACTACAATAACACATGAATGAAATTTTCAAACCATAATTTCCTGGTTAGTTTAGAGAAATAAACACTTAATTTGTTTTATTTGTTTAAATTCNAATGAAATTTTCAAACCATAATTTCCTGGTTAGTTTAGAGAAATAAACACTTAATTTGTTTTATTTGTTTAAATTCCAATGGCTGAAAATTTTCAAACACTTTTTCACATAGGACGTAAAAGCTTTCAACATTATCTGGCAAAAACTATAAACATAAATGAACCCAAAAGTACAGCATACCTCGTACAATATATATCAGGTAACAAAAATACTTTTAAATAATACTTTTTTTCGACTGCTTTTAAGTGTAAGCCAAACAGTAAATATTTAATTAGATAGTTACTAATTTCACAACATCCTAGTA
Organism: Clitarchus hookeri; assembly: GCA_002778355.1. NCBI lineage: Eukaryota > Metazoa > Arthropoda > Insecta > Phasmatodea > Phasmatidae > Clitarchus > Clitarchus hookeri. The sequence goes on from NQII01001540.1 coordinate 25,754, forward strand.
CTTATTTATGACCTAAATGACACCATTAGCAATAAAATCTGAAACCAAAAATGCCGTATATTTATAATACAGACATGTATTTTTATGAGATTACATATTCGGTCCTCTACAAACATTATGTGAAACATTTGTTGTTGAGTAAATCCACAATTTTTCCTGCAGTATGAAAACCATATATTTAACTTAGCATTTAGGTAATGATATGTATGAATTAATAGCTTAGATATTTTACTATATGACTTAAATATAAACGAATATTGTTCAAAAAAGTTAGAAAAACGTTACGGTCAAATTATTTTGTGTAGGTCCAGATTGGCATGCACCACAAAATATCCAAAAATATGCAGGGTATTAACAATAACTCTTACCGAGGAAAGGCCCTTCCTTGATTCTGTTCATGTTTTAATATTGCAACTAAAAATTTAGTTAGTGATGTCTTNCTTACCGAGGAAAGGCCCTTCCTTGATTCTGTTCATGTTTTAATATTGCAACTAAAAATTTAGTTAGTGATGTCTTGACAAACTTATTTGAAATTCAGTATTTTTTATTTTCGTAACCTTTGTAAACCACAACGAAATTAATTTATGATTTTGNACAAACTTATTTGAAATTCAGTATTTTTTATTTTCGTAACCTTTGTAAACCACAACGAAATTAATTTATGATTTTGGGAATGTATCACTTTAATTGAGCCATGAAAAGTACGCGTTACACAGAAAACTTATTTCTATGTAACGGTGGTCATGGCGTTCTCATCCAGCGCCCGGTATCATTCATTCATTTATGAGCACCGAGTTGGTTTGAAAGTTGTTCGGAGCGTATTCTTATCTACGAGATTCCTGTGTTGGCCTAAAGCCGTAAATTTTACCTACTCGAATAAAGTGTTGATTAAAGTTTTTTTAATTACATTTCAGTAAGCTTACATTTTTCTCATTAACTGTTGTAAAAATTATAACTAACTTCATTTTTACATTATTTTTTATGTGATGGTTAAGAGCGTAGCGAATATATGTGTTATGCCATGTTTTGTGGAGAAAAGTGAATTGAGGATAAAATGTGTAGTAAAACAAGCACTCAATCACACAGTGCATAAAATTTGCAAATCCTCAATACAGAATCTTAAAATGTATTTACATTCTTTGGGTTTAAAGTGCAAACACACTTACTATGACGGACTGAAATCCTTAATAATAATGCACGAAAGAAGGTATACTTTTTAATACTTAGATAGTAACATTTTGTAGCATATATACGGTTTATCGGGGTTAACTAAGTCAAGCAAAACAAGAAGTACATACAAATGACCCTGCTGTCGATGAGACGTTAAACACCATAAGAAGAAAATTATTTTTTTGAGAGGCAATTCACTGAGATCTACAATGCCGGACAATAAAACTATTGTACACAGAATGATGCTTCAGTTGATAATGAAATGTTATAGAAGTTGTGTACAGGTGGGTAATACACATGATCACAAAACAGAGCAGTGAGACAATTACATATGGATCTGTAGTACGCCATCTGGTAATCTTAAATAGTGCGTCTTACCCCCTCTCACTGCGACACTCGCTGCACCATGCTCTGGCATGAAGTCCAGCAGACACCGGATATTGTCCTGAGGCAGACGGCCCACAATTGTTGGATGTTGTGTTCCGAATCCCGGATACTGTGGTACGGCAGAAGCTGGCGTTTCAACTGGTCCGACACATGATCGATTGGGGACATGTCAGGGGACCGAGCAGACCATGGAAATGTTTGAACTTGACGAAGGCTGTCCTGGGCGACCCATTCCATGTGCGGTTGGGCGTTATCCTGCTGGAATATCGCACCTGGAATCCCTGCCATAAATAGGAGCAAAAGGGGGCTAGGATCTTATCCACGTACCACTGGATCGTCAAACAACGACGAGAGCAGATCGGCTATCGTAGTCCATGGCTCCCCAGACTATAATGCCAACCATGGGGGTAGTGTGTGACTCTCAATAGCGAGATTTGGATTGTGGCGTTCTCCAGGGGCCTTCTAATTCCGGGTGCGATGATCATCAGTACCCATAACGAAGCTGCACTCACTACTAGAATATAGGACGATACGACCACCCTGCAGTGTTCAGCTCGATTATAAGTCCTCTCTCGAAGTCCTCCAACAGCGTAAAGCGAGGTCTTATGTGTTTTCCCGGCATACTTATTCACTCTGTGCGCTTCATTGTTATCGTCTGGTGTTCCTCGCGTTATTGCGGCTTCGACAACTCACCAGTATCTACAACCACTGGTAGGTGCTTGCAGCACCATTGCCGAGTTTGTGGTAAATTGAAAACGCAACAGTATTGGATCATGTGCATACCAGCCCATACTCTTTATACTAACATAACTTCTTCATTGTCTTATGGTTCTCCGTGGTGCGCTATTGGAGATGCAAATAACGCTNTACTCTTTATACTAACATAACTTCTTCATTGTCTTATGGTTCTCCGTGGTGCGCTATTGGAGATGCAAATAACGCTTGGAGCAGCACCGGCGCGTCCAGCAGACGGCCGGAATGTTGATAAATATTTGTTTACCAACTTTTCTATGTGGCATTCAGTGGGATTTAAAACGTGTTAGGCAATAGAATGCGTTAGTGTTTTTTTTTCCGTGACTTTGTCGGATTTATTTCTGTACATAGTTTTTGGGTGTAGAATATATATAGAAAATGAGAAACTCTNTACTCTTTATACTAACATAACCTCTTCATTGTCTTATGGTTCTCCGTGGTGCGCTATTGGAGATGCAAATAACGCCTGGAGCAGCACCGGCGCGTCCAGCAGACGGCCGGAACGTTGATAAATATTTGTTTACCAACTTGTCTATGTGGCATTCAGTGGGATTTACCACGTGTTAGGCAATAGAATGCGTTAGTGTTTTATTTTCCGTGACTTTGTCGGATTTATTTCTGTACATAGTTTTTGGGTGTAGAATATATATAGAAAATGAGAAACTCTTCAATAAGAAGCACGTAATATGTTGTTATAAAAGAAACGTCTACATAATTCCACAATGCTTGTATTCGTGGCATTATACTACAGATGCTGTTATGAGAATTGATTGTAACATAAATAATGAATTATCACAATGAATTTTTTTTTAGCAAATTAATCTATTATTACGCTGTACAGCATTGTTTTTAATGTACAAGAAGCAAAATTTGCCCATCTATAATGTGGCAATAATAAACTATAAGCGTGATTATAATGCTTTCCTGAAAACGTTTCCCAAAATCAGTTGAATTAATTATGCCAAAGCACAATTCTAGCAGCCAAATAAGCAATAATTTGATTTTTGTATAGTTGTTTATTACAGCTTCTTCATTTAACCTAGAATTTCGGTGTTCGTTGTAAGTATCTGGTATAATCAAATATTTTTTTGAATGAATCGCATGGTCCCCGTAAAGATTTACACTTAAATTTAACACAGAAAACAGTCAAGCACTCGGTTTTTAATAGCTCGGAGAAGATATAATTTTATTCTTTAACACACAATGTAACTAACTTTTAATTTTTACAATCCCCATATTTATGTTTTAGTTAGTTCATTAAAATGTACCTTTTTATTCTACCTAAAAGATTGCAATTTTAGTATGACGCTATTCCCCACCTGTGGCACACAGGGTAGTTTATAGGGTCGGAGTTAATTCCTCCAGGCACAGACTATAAGGTGCCTGGGCTTTGAGGGTATTTCATTAAGGTAGTCTTTTGAGGTTTCACTTAACTGGATAGATATATATTGTCTCGAGTTTAAACAAAAACAACATACAGAAACACTTCCGAGGTGTGGTACTCTATTTTGGCTAATTCGAGTTAACCGTGGGTGACGTTGTGGCGGAGGGGGGGGGGCCTTCTCTGGGTGGCGACCTGATACTTAACTACTCTGCTGGTGTGGTACTGGTATGTTGCTAGCTGTGGATGATATCCGGCGATGTGGGCGGCCTTGGAAAAGGCCCGCAATTGGTGCTATCTCCCCTGGACTGCTGTTATGGGTTCGTTCTTACGCCCTCTTGCGATGTCTTGACGTAACTCATCTCTCAGCTCGGTGATAATGAACTGTCTGATCGTCCCTACTGATGTACTGCTGTGGCCGGGGGTCCGATCTCCCCCAGCCGCTCTCTGCGCGACTGATTTTCAACTGATCACTGATCAACTGAGTCCCACCCTCCCTGCAAAGAGGCTTATATTCTTTCTCGCCTCTCTCCCTAATTGTCCACATGCGTCTCTCTTGTTTCGGGAGGGGGTAGGTGGTGTCCTTTCAAAGCTTGTCAGCTTATTCCTTAGCGGTGCATGTCCACNTACAAACACACTCTTTACGCTTATTCTAATGGAAGCTATGGAAGATAGCTGACACACGCGAAATATATTTTTAAAAACCACAATCGCTTTATAAATATTTCTAAAATCTAAGTGACAATTGTGCCACATATAGGATAAAATTACGTTTTGTGTAAAAATTATAAGTATTCTACAGCTTCCTAAACAGAAAAGCCTTAGGCCTAACCTGCAGCTCTTCGTTATTCATAGGTTGTTACCGCGGTGCTAAATTATAATTACTGNCAGAAAAGCCTTAGGCCTAACCTGCAGCTCTTCGTTATTCATAGGTTGTTACCGCGGTGCTAAATTATAATTACTCTAGTGTGTGACAATGAAGTACGCGGATTTTGGAATTTTAAGTTTAGAATAAATACGTTTTAAATCTGGGTAAAGTATGTCTTATTAGTTATGTGCGAGTACAGCAAATGTCGTGGAAGTTTCTGCATATTAAATTTATGAATTTCATGACAACACTTCATTCTTTTATACGCCCAGACACCATTATTTTCGGAGATTTATGGATTTGTTAAAATTAAATACTTTTTAGGTGAGGGTTTTATATTAGGAAACTCAGCAATATCGCCTCCAGTTTATTTTTAATGTAAAAAACATACCGCCGTTACACACCTGGAAGGTAAAGCCGAGTGATGTATCACCATTCCGCGGGTTCCGAAATCTACCACTAGATGTCAGCCACTTTCTTTGCATCTCCCATATTTAATTTACGACAGTGTATTCTTGAAGACTACCACGTTTTTGGCAGTTTTTTTTTCCCGTAATGTCTTCCAAGGATTACTGGTTCGTCACTAAACAAGATTAACGAATGATGCATTAGGATGGTGCATTTAATGATTTACGAAATAATCTTTAAAAATTGTTACATACACATCATCGATGTTGTAGGCTGTTCATGGCAANGCATTTAATGATTTACGAAATAATCTTTAAAAATTGTTACATACACATCATCGATGTTGTAGGCTGTTCATGGCAACGAAATAATTTTTGAAGTCAATGAATGAAAAAAATGTTTACTGTCTTTTACTGTGTATATTTCGACGGACACACTTACTTACAAGTTGCCTGTAAAGGTGACAACGAGGCAGGGAAAAAAAACTACATGTGCTGATGACGGATTAGAAGTGCGACGTTCGAATTTATGAACAGTGGATTTAGGTTACCTAGGTTATTTTTTTTTTTCATGTGCAGAAGTGTAGGAATTGTGGTATTAGTAAAAAATTTACATTATTAACGATTCCGCAGTTACACTTTACTAACGCGTGAATAAAGTGATTTGGTCTATGTCAATGTTAATTTTACTTTTACATAGGATGGAAGAATACAAAATTGGGAATAAATGTAGATTGTAAGCAGGGTTTTTAGAATTGCTTACTATAACGTGAACAGCTTATACATATTTTCAACACGATAAAGTGAGTGTACGAATTCTGATAAATAGTTTATTGCATGCATTCAGTATTTAAAAACGTAAAAGCATAATTTATATTCTAAGAAAAGACGAGAGTCCAAACATGTGAACAATGAAATAATGAGGGGGCAAGTGAATACCATCTGCTTGTGAAGGTTATATTAACGGTTTATGTATCACTGGCTGTCAAAAAACCTGTCTAAATCATGAAGATTATTTCACAAGATTTAGCGTCCCAATCTCGCTCATGGGCGCTCGGTGACCGTGGNAACCTGTCTAAATCATGAAGATTATTTCACAAGATTTAGCGTCCCAATCTCGCTCATGGGCGCTCGGTGACCGTGGTCGTTAAACGCCATTTCAAACGCTCAAATTTCGCTTCAAATTTTATATAATTTTTATTGAATTCAATTCCTTGAACAATATCTGGCGTCATTCCGACATCACATATGCGGCCATTTTACCATCCAAGAAAGTTATTGGCTCAATTTGCTTCAAAAACTTCATTTAAGATATTTTATATTTCTTGATTTTAAGTTTTTANCCAAGAAAGTTATTGGCTCAATTTGCTTCAAAAACTTCATTTAAGATATTTTATATTTCTTGATTTTAAGTTTTTATCAGCCAATCTCTATAGTTTTCGGCGAAATGTGCCAAATAAACGAACCCATATCAGATGTATTAATACACACTAAAAATAAAAATAGAGTTTTATTACAGCAAAAACACAGAATATTTGAATGGTAGTTCGAGTAGTACAGTGCAATCTACATACATGTATACAGTATTTTCAACTATAAGTATATTTTATATGTTTCTTGAAAACAGAAAACTGGTCAGTGTTTAAAAACTGGGTAGTTTAACGATAAATTTTGTGGCTGAAATGAATTAACCCATGTTGAACTTTTTTGTTCAGTTAACATGAATGTCCCCTTATTATGCTCGTGACATGAGAATTAATGTCCTTATTTATGAAGTAAATTAAAATTTATAATGCTTATGTAGAGAAATTAATATAAATCAATAGAGGAACCGCTTTTATGCGGTGTCCTCACCGGGGTATATAAATAAACAATTAGCGAAGCTTTACAAGTAATCAGTAGTATTAGCTTATCTTAAATACACCATTACGTCTCAAGCAACTGTCGCCAGTAAATTACATATTTTTCTTTGCTTCCTGTCCGTTTCATTTTAATATCATGCACTTGTTCTATTATCGATAAATTAATTTTAACGTATAAAGGAGTCTGTTATTTTCAAAATTTTATTCAGTATGATTTATTAACTGAGAGTTCAAGATTTATTTTAAAGTGTAAAATATTTGTCAAAGCTTTCAATTATTTCATTTAATTTTCTTGTACATGCGAAACAATTTCTGCACTTTAACTCAATTTTTTAAATCTTATCAAATATTTTATTATGTGAAATGGCTTTAAAACTTTACGCTTATGTGCTGAGGCATGGGGTCAATGATTCCATCCCAACCCATGGTATGATCCATTTTAGTTTATTAACCTCGAGTTGGTGCTCTAACTGTACGCGGTTTGCTATAATCTTAGAATTCCCATAGCTTTAAGCATTTATGCACGTAATTGTGAGACGTAAAATCCTATCTTTATCATTTCACTTACGCGGTGCATTATAAAACACCATTTACTTATAACTTTTTGGTCACAATCAGTGTTTTAGAATTTTTAACACCACAGTGATACAAAACACTCGATGCGTTTTACAGGATTTGTGATATGTTCCGGCTGNTGTTTTAGAATTTTTAACACCACAGTGATACAAAACACTCGATGCGTTTTACAGGATTTGTGATATGTTCCGGCTCTACTATTATTAGACACATCCTGTAAGAAGGAAAATGTACAACTTTTGGCCTGTGTTCATGCTCTGTAACTGACAACNTACTATTATTAGACACATCCTGTAAGAAGGAAAATGTACAACTTTTGGCCTGTGTTCATGCTCTGTAACTGACAACGCTATCTATTTAGTTTCTAGAGACTTACAATCGACAACACTTCAAGATATCTTACGTGTGGTGCTATACGTGAGGGAAATATTAACCAGAAAGTAAAGTTAAAGACAATTTACATTTTCAGGACACATCGACCACAAAATTCGTGTGAAGCAACCGTCGTTTAGCGTAAAATAATTTAGCCTAAAAATCGTTTAGCCAAAAAGTTCACGACCATTCTCAGTTTCTAAGTCAGGCGTTTTGCCTGGAGGCGTTTATCCTAAAAGGCGTTTCGACTACAGGTGTATAGCCTAACAGTCGTTTTGCTTAGAAGCGATTTAGCCTAAGAAGTCATGAACATCATTTAATTCCCAGACAGGCGCTTTGCCTATAGGCGTTTTGCCTATAGGTATTTCGTCTACAAATCGTTTAACCTAGAAGTATTTTGCCTAACAGACGTTTTGCCTAACATGCGTTTTGCTAAATTGTTTAGCCTATCTTTTTGGCTATTCGATTCTAGGCTAAACGACGGATACTCAATAAATACACTGGTGGAAATGCATTAAAAAAAACCCGTATGAATACAATTATCTGCCCCAAAGTTGGTACACAAGAAGTAGGCTGTGGTATGTGGAACTGATCAAAACACGAAGTCTGTGGAACATCCAGAACATTAAATGCGACACATAAAGCAGGCATATTAATAAGGATTGTAACCATCCCGAATTGGAACACATGCAGCAATTCTTGCATGTAGCCTGTGGTACAAATACTGACTGTCTCGTTGAACTTCTTGACGTAGCTGGGCGATGGTCGTTACTGAAGGTGGGAGGGATGTTAGGCGCCGTCTCATAATGCCCAACACATGCTCGATGGGTCTGAGGTCTGAAGATCTAGCGCACCAGAGTAGCATGCGTACATTATGTAGATCATATTGTGTTGCCCTAGCGACGTGGGAAAGATTGGTCCTGAAAGATTGGTTCCTGCAGTGTGTTGAGGTATGGTCGGAGGACAGTATAGACACCGTCAAGGATGTACTACGCACTCGTCATGCTCCCCTGAATGAATACCAGAGGTGATCGGGATGTGCAGCTTATTGCCCAACATACCGTAATCCCAGGTGTGGGTCCGGTATGGAGAGTGCGAATACGCGATTGATTGTTCCGCTCTCCCACATGTCTACGAACGTGAACATGGACATCACATTGTACAAGGGAGAAACTAATCTCATCACTGAACACCACTGCATTCCATTCGCATCTCCAATAAACTTCCTCCCGACACTGCCGGAGACGTTCCGGACGACAAGCAGGCGTCAAGGTTGAAGTGCCAGAGTAACATGAGAACGAAAACGTACCTCCCACAATCGATTGTTTATTGTTCGTGCAGATACATGGGTGGCAATAATGGCTCCGATGGCATGTGCAGTTGCTGTTCTGTCAGTCAAGGCGGCCCGAACGGTCATTCTGCCCATGCGTTCATCAGTGCAGCGAGGTGGCACTGGTGGGGTTAGGTGGCTGTGGGTACCCTCTGTCACTCATCTTCTCCACCACCTATGAACCACTGACACGTAACGCCCCAAATGGCTGGCAACTCTGCGGAATGTCCAGCCACCCTCTCAGTCTCCCACTACATGGCCACGCTCAATGTCACATCATTTTTAAATGGGGGTTCTCCGTCTTTTTTCAGGCATTGATATACAAGCAATGTAATCGCACAGTCAACTGTTATCGTCGACGTCGTGTTGTCAGATGACCTGCGATAGGACACATGATGTTTTGACTGCAGACCAGTTCAGGCGAGTGGTGCTCTTCCACCTACGATCAGAGTATCCTCTACATAGGAAAAGCTTGTGCTGTAAAAAACGTATAAATTGGACGACATTTACTAGGTGGCCTCAAAATACATTTCCACTGGAGTACATAAAATCACAATCCATGCAATAGAGTTGGAGGTTATTTACTAATTTACTAATTATTTTTACGAAAGGGGTACAATAATTAAGTAATTAACTTGTAGTAACACTACATAAAACAGCAGCAAAACCGAAATAGTCTTATTAAAAATGTTTTCCGTAAAGACAAATCGCAGTGCAGAGGAGATGCGTGATATTGAGAGATGAAATACAAAATTAAATTAGCTACATAAATACTTGCAACTAAAGACCAAGCAAAGCAATTTATAAGATACGAAAAACAGTATACGAGGACAGCTTCAAATGCCACACTGGTTAAAAGTTCTGCATATCTAAGCTATAAATATAATTTGGAAATTCATAATCTTCAGATCTAGCACAATAATGAGAAATTTACTAAGAACACTTAATTATCGTGTACGGCACTATCTAACTCGCCAAGTATGGGCGAAAAAAATCAACTGGTTCTAGCGATAGGATCTTGCTTTTTTATACCTTGGAAGTGTGGCATTATAAAAAGGAAAGCCTGTGCGGTTTAAATACTATTAACTTTTAATGTTCTCTGTAGAGATTAGTTTTATACCAAGTTTGGTGGTATCTGGTTTCAAGGCCTTGAAAAGTGTCTTTGCTTATTTAATCTTGTGAGTTTGATACAACAATTTTTTTTTACAGGCAAACACTTAAAAAACGTTTTGTACCTATTAACACGTGTTTTCCCATTATTATATCTGGCTTCCATTGCACTAGAAGTGTGGATTACAGTAAGAGTATGGGTAGGTTTATTTTTGGGACGAAGGACACAATGCTACTAAAATTAAAATTACCGTGTCCTTTCCCCGGCAGGTTACATGTCGTGTTAACGTCATGATTTGTACAAGTTTGGTAAGAATTGTTTAAATAGTTCCTAACATACATTTAAAAAATATATTTTTTTTTTTACATTTTCATACAGAAATGACGGAAGAGGCTGTGATAGGCATTTATCAGAAATATAAAAATTTGGATTAAATCGGTTTTCTGTTTTGAATGATAAATATTTAGAAGANGTAACACCAAAAATAAAATTTGCAAGATAAATATTTAGAAGATAAATATCTACGCTCTTAAGGAATCTATCTGCGGTCACAGAGTTTAATTGGGAAACCTATGAAAAAAAAAATTCCTAATTACTGCACCAATTTTAAAGAAAAATGTTTCAAAAAATTATTTAGCCAAATTTTCTCAGAAACTATACTGTGGCGTTATAAAATTTTGAAATTTTTTTAATTAGTTATAATTTTGTAAATGGTAAATTTTAATGTTAAATTTAAAAAAAAAAGTGTTAAACTAAAATATTGGCAATGTTCCTTGACTTAGAATAATTTTTGTTTGAAGCTGTTATATTGAGAAGGAATTTCTTTAACACTGATCCCCCATTTAAACATTAGCTGCAGACTTGCAGATAAGAGGCGCTCTTAAATGTCTGTAAATTATAAATGACCTCCCTAGCGCTACCTACATATCATACATATTGTAGGAACTGTATCGCGCCTACATTTTTATACATATAAATAATTTTGATCACGTACTGCTAGAAATAGACCGTAGGCCCACGTTTGTTAAAGTGTGTTAAAGCAGAAGGCATTTTACACAAAATTAGATAGTAATTGGTTGATCATATTCTGAAAAATTATTTTATACTGGAATACAAATTTTTTGAATTCAGTACCATCCAAACCTTGTTTTAAAAGTAGTAGAAGTATTATTATGACTTTGACACATCGGGACCTGGAACCAGAGCTCGGAGCTGTTCATGCTCTGTCATTCCGGTCCCCCGGCAGCTATCTTGTGGCGTTACAACCTACAACCACTGAAACTGGAACGGAAAACTGCTTGACCTTGTGACCTTTAACCTTGAAAAACCAAAAAATAAAAAATAAAAATTATTACAAAATTATTTAAAAATGTATTTTAAAAACTTACATTTCCGGAGGTTCTTCAGCACCACGCCCAGCAGACGACTGAGCCCTCACCACCAGTTGCCATTGGCTGTTTAGTCGGCAGGCCTCTATCCCCATCACCCCTCNCCAGCAGACGACTGAGCCCTCACCACCAGTTGCCATTGGCTGTTTAGTCGGCAGGCCTCTATCCCCATCACCCCTCACCGATACTCATTTTATCGTATATAGCGATCTTGGTTTTTTCGTTATGTCATTTGTTTATACATTTCTGGAGGATGCCATCTTGCATTTCATATGTTTTTACTTTTACGCAATCTAGATGGCATTAGTGTATTAATAATCGATATCGCCACCAGGTGGCAGACATATTTGATTAGGTTTTTAAATTATAGGTTGCGCTGTCAGCACCCTCTACGTAGGATTTTATTTGCAATACATAGGTAGCGTTAAATTCTCGATTGTGCTGCTTGCTATCGGCCTGTACCGAATGGTGACATTGGCCATTCCTGCAAAGTAGGTAAATTGTCATTTTTTATTTGTTTGTTTTATATTTCACGTTAGCATATTTATTTGNTGGCCATTCCTGCAAAGTAGGTAAATTGTCATTTTTTATTTGTTTGTTTTATATTTCACGTTAGCATATTTATTTGAAATAATATTTTTATGTAAAGCGGTTTTTTTTAATAAATGAAACAAAACATATGTTTACACAACATTTATTGTACACATAAAAAAATATACATATTCAGCAAAAAAATCTATAATTTTTATTAATCTTTATCGAACAGAGTCCATATTACATATTATTTTAATCTGCAGGTCTTCAATTATGATTTTTGGGTATCTCGAAGAAGGCTGAGCAATTCATGTATGGTGGTAAGCAGCAGTGCTCCATGAAGAGCCGCACCAATCATAGGGTCGCTACGAAGACCATCAGCACAAGCAGCAGCTGTACTTGTCTCCGATTCACCATCCATCACATTATCATTGCAGTGTATACTTGACTCCTTTTTGAGCGATGGCTCTATCACACTAGTACCAACATCCGGCTCGTCAACACCAGGTCTGTATGTAGCAGAACTGCCATCAGCAGCCTCAGGAGTACACATTGCTAGTCGTTGACGAGTGGGTGCAGGTTCACCTCTGAAACTAGAGGCAGAATCATCTGTGATGGGTACCGACACATGTGCCTGGTGTTGGCGATGCACTCGGCGGCGTCTGGTTGTCTGGCTGACAGCATCATTCTTGGACCCAGGTTTCCGAGAGTGGACCGATGTTTCGGGCGTCAACTGGAGCAAATTCATGTCACAGTCTGGCGCATGGATGGTAGCATGTGTCTGTGCCGGGGCGATGATTCGTTCCACGGTGCAGGGAAGCTGCGTCTGCAGTGTCATGCTCCCGGATAGTCCAATTGAAAATGCGTCTGCTCATAGACGATTGGAAAATGTGCGGATCGCCAGTTTTGCATGCCAATACCATCGCAGATTTCGGTGTAGGTGCGCAGATATCCATCTTCTGCGATGAAACTATACTCCACNTTCTGCGCTACTATAGTCTGGCTTGGAGCTTGCCTAAATGTTTGTAGGACAAAGTGGAGCCATGGTGATGATCAGACCTCTAGGCGTCGACTAAACGAGCTCGTTAATTTTTCCACATATATAATATGGTAGTCAAACAGGTGTGCCACCATACGAAAAACTAAATTACCTCACATTTTGAGAAGATCGGGTGACATCGTGTCTAGTAGTAGGCAGCAGATTCCTGGTCCAAGTACGAGGAAAATTTGTGCAGAAGCTGTATATTGTTCAGTGCGAAGGCTCAGATAGGTTCTGACCTGTCGCAGACATGACAATGCGAATCGGCACATTCGGCCTGTACATCGATATTTCCACTTCAAATTTACACAAGTTACAAAGCCATTTTTTCTGCTTGGGTGCTGCCACATAAATTGGGGTTTTCGGTTACTGCATCAGCAAGTCGCACAGCACATTTCCCACCTGATAGTATGGAATCTTGCCTTCGTCCCACTTCAGTCTGTGATAATATTTGCTCAGCCAGGCATTTGTTTTCTTGCTCTTATCGTCCAACAGAGTCCACCAATAATGGGGGCGGAAGTTCAGTGTGCGTGTTTTGCCATCGCCATCGTAGGACACTGCGATATCCTTGAGCACGAAGCCATTTTTATTCTGGAAACCCTGCAGATTACAGTGCATCCTGTTGCTGACTATATTTGAAGACAACCAAACAGTTATAGTGTGTGAACAGTTATAGATATATATTCTCAGCTGCGCTCACGGCAGTATTTTTACTGTGTTATTTAGGCACTTGTATGATATAAGCCTCTCGTGAAGTATCAGGCAGAATCTGTACGTGTTTGCGGGAATTTTTCCATGTGTCGTGAATTCGATCCTGCAGTCGATTACATTGGAAGTAAAATGCTCATTCTGTTTACCCACATCCAATACCATGAACAGGGCCAGACACTTGAAAGTACCAGGGCTCAATATCGTGGATTGGGTGCACTTATAATAAGAATTTTGGAATTGAGTGTACATCTGATATGCCAGCAGGTACTGCCCATTTTCAAAGTTCATGTTCATATCAATCTATGTATAGCTTTTGCTATTCAATTATATTTTCACATTTTCTATTTGACAATTATCGAACTGCGAATTGCTCACTCTCACATTGTACTGTCGGTAGCCCAACTATTGTATACCTCGGTTTCTCAGAAGCAAAACTGCACTTCACCATCCAGTTGATGCTCTGGCTTGTTGGCAATCCGGGGTATGTCTCGAGACTCCACGACCTGAATGCCACATCTGTGTTTTTGCCTTTTGCACATTCTCTACCGTATTTATAAGTTTAGCATTGCTCAACTTCACACGAGGCAGCATCCATTCGATAGACTCTATTGTAAGTTCCACTGATTCCAGGTTTTCTCCCGTACCCACAATGGTGTCNGCTTGCCTAAATGTTTGTAGGACAAAGTGGAGCCATGGTGATGATCAGACCTCTAGGCGTCGACTAAACGAGCTCATCAATTTTTCCACATATATAATATGGAAGTCAAACAGGTGTGCCACCATACGAAAAACTAAATTACCTCACATTTTGAGAAGATCGGGTGACATCGTGTCTAGTAGTAGGCAGCATATTCCTGGTCCAAGTACGAGGAAAATTTGTGCAGAAGCTGTATATTCTTCAGTGCGAAGGCTCAGATAGGTTCTGACCTGTCGCAGACATGACAATGCGAATCGGCACATTCGGCCTGTACATNCAGTGCGAAGGCTCAGATAGGTTCTGACCTGTCGCAGACATGACAATGCGAATCGGCACATTCGGCCTGTACATCAATATTTCCACTTCAAATTTACACAAGTTACAAAGCCATTTTTTCTGCTTGGGTGCTGCCACATAAATTGGGGTTTTCGGTTACTGCATCAGCAAGTCACACAGCACATTTCCCACCTGATAGTATGGAATCTTGCCTTCGTCCCACTTCAGTCTGTGATAATATTTGCTCAGCCAGGCATTTGTTTTCTTGCTCTTATCGTCCAACAGAGTCCACCAATAATGGGGGCGGAAGTTCAGTGTGCGTGTTTTGCCATCGCCATCGTAGGACACTGCGATATCCTTGAGCACGAAGCCATTTTTATTCTGGAAACCCTGCAAATTACAGTACATCCTGTTGCTGACTATATTTGAAGACAACCAAACAGTTATAGTGTGTGAACAGTTATAGTTATATATTCTCAGCTGCGCTCACGGCAGTATTTTTACTGTGTTATTTAGGCACTTGTATGATATAAGCCTCTCGTGAAGTATCAGGCAGAATGTGTACGTGTTTGCGGGAATTTTTCCATGTGTCGTGAATTCGATCCTGCAGTCGATTACATTGGAAGTAAAATGCTCATTCTGTTTACCCACATCCAATACCATGAACAGGGCCAGACACTTGAAAGTACCAGGGCTCAATATCGTGGATTGGGTGCACTTATAATAAGAATTTTGGAATTGAGTGTACATCTGATATGCCAGCAGGTACTGCCCATTTTCAAAGTTCATGTTCATATCAATCTATGTATAGCTTTTGCTATTCAATTATATTTTCACATTTTCTATTTGACAATTATCGAACTGCGAATTGCTCACTCTAACATTGTACTGTCGGTAGCCCAACTATTGTATACCTCGGTTTCTCAGAAGCAAAACTACACTTCACCATCCAGTTGATGCTCTGGCTTGTTGGCAATCCGGGGTATGTCTCGAGACTCCACGACCTGAAAGCCACATCTGTGTTTTTGCCTTTTGCACATTCTCTACCGTATTTATAAGTTTAGCATTGCTCAACTTCACATGAGGCAGCATCCATTCGATAGACTCTATTGTAAGTTCCACTGATTCCAGGTTTTCTCCCGTACCCACAATGGTGTCTGCATGTGTATTATTTAAAAGTAGCACCAGTTCATGCTTCGAATTGAATATAATTCGTTTGTAGTCTTCGACAGATTCAAACAGCATGGACAGCGCGATGCACACTTCTAACTTGCATCCAAGGTTTATAGGAACACTGTACTCATCTTCGATTCTCCAGCTTGCCATCTTGGCCGCAGACAGCTTATTCGATGTGAGCGAAAGGTAATATTTGATCGTCGAGGTAATGCCCACATCTCCTGCGACTGGTCCTCTTTGACACGGTTGAGAAAATACATGATGCAATTGATCAGGTAAAGAATTCCATTGCTCGTTATTTTTGTCTATGCTGGGTTAGTTTCATTCTCTTTCGTCAAAGTCGCCCTGATTTGCAGGAAAGACTGGCAAGGATTAGTGCAGATATCTTAGTGTTGGACCGCTATCCGAACTTCCGGTGGTAGTGTGTATGGTCCTATCAGGAAATTCTGGCATGCATGAAGCTCCCCCTTCGTTACACTGTCTTCAAAAACCGACTGGATGTTCGATGTTTGGGTAATCTTCCATTACGATTGACTTTGAAGCCGAGACTGCAGAGAAAAATCTCCCTAGCACATATTATTTCCTTGGTGACCTGTGGTATTCTGATTGGAGGTTTTGCACGACACTTTATTTTATTTCTTCTGGTCGATGAAAGTCATATTACCAGGATCATTTCTTCGTTTCAAAAGTTTGTCAACTCTCTGTGCTAGTCGACGACTGACACGATCACCTCGTGTGCTCTATTCGTGACGACCAGAACTTAAAAGATTATTTGTGATGCTACGACCAATTTAAAACCAGGAGTGACCATAGGCGAAAATTCGATCAATGTATTGCTTGGCCTGCCATTGAGGTATGTGGCACTGGCAAAATTGCAGTTTATTCGTATCACATTGACCGGCAAGATGTTTAAAGGCTGCGACGACTCGTGTGTTTGGCCAGTTTCGTAGATGTGTGACTTGAACTCCAGCGTCACTCCGATAGTATCCGGTTTCGTAAAGTCGATATCTTAACTGCATCTGATAACACTCTTCAGAGTATTGGGATTCCCAAATAGTTCGAATTCTGTGTCGGAAGACAGCAAATCTTCAATATACCTTGCAATGTTGTCTATTTTATAAGAGCCTATGGGCAGTGACACCTCATGGGAAACATCACCACTTTTATGAGGTACAGTTTGCCGTTTTTTTTATCTTGGTTTGGTATCGCATTGTAGGTTTGAAAATCGACAAGATCTTAGCACCATTCTCCATGCAGGTCGAGTGGCGGAAAATGTATCGCATGCAGCTTGGTGCTACGACCCATCAATGTACGCTTTATCGGTGTGACTGATGGTTTCCTTGCAATGTAGAGTATTTTTATACAATTATTGTACAAGCGAACCAAGAAGCGAAGACACAATTTTCCACAGTTCCTTGTGACAGGTATTTGCTCCATTTCGTAACTGTATATTAATTTAGTATATTTTAGCTAACTTCGCAATTCGGGTGAAGGATGCAGATTTCCAAAAACTCATAATAGTCTGCATGTTTACAATTTTAAGTAAGCTACCCAGTGCCTACTGAGCCCAGCTGTCGTGTCCAGATTATTTACGGCACATCCGTCTCTCTTGGGCTTAGGGAGCAAAGCATCTCTCATAAACACTCCCCTGAAATGTGATTATTCCAATTTGCGCACAAATACTTCCAAATCCACATTTGTAAGTGGTCATTTCAGTACAGATTTCATTAATCACTCCTCCTGCTGTCACTTTTGAACTCTTCCGCCTCCTAGGTAGAGGTCTTGGCTGTTGTTTTTTACCCATAGTGATAGCTTCCATCTTACATTGTGAATTTGTGCCTCGGATAACTACTTCCATCCGTTCGATGATGTTTTGACGATACGGACGATACCACTCGTGGCTCCGATTAGGCCCCCAAGGGCACCGAGTTTGTGCAAAAGCAATGGAAAAAAATGCTGGTAGATGCTTTCTTTGCCTTGCATGCTTTCCTCCCTTTTGTCACTGATTTTCGATTCACTCATATCTCCCATTCCCATATTCACCTTGTCCATCATGTTGGATTCGCCCCAGGCAGCTATTTTTTCGCCGAGTCCGGTGTCTGATGATTTTCTTATCTCGTCTGCCTTCTGTGCAAGTATGTCTGCCTGGTACCTGGGTTGCAGATATTTCTGCTGGGAATAGGTGATGTCGTGCTACTTGTATGCTTCGTCCACGATGTTTATACTCATATCACCGAGTAACAGCCTTTTAACCAGCTTGGTTCCCAGCCCACAGAACCTGTATCCGGATTGTGCAGCTCGAACGATAAATGGTTGATCAGCGTATCATAGATCCCGCTTCCAATTACGGTTTCACCTTTTCGAGGCGTTGCGGTGAAGTGAGCGAGAAAAGTATAAATATGCTCCTTTCATAATTTTTTGTTTCAATTTCATTTTAGATTTGGGACAGTACGAATGTAAAATACTAATGAGGCATCTACTTTGCCACTTCTGCAGTAACGTATTTACAGCTCTGCGCAGCATGCATCGACATGAAATAACGACCTGCAGTATGAAAAGTTCAAGTGTGACTTTTGAATGCAAATTCTGCCAGAGGCACTTTACTCGGAGTGATATTTAGAAGACATTCTGAAACTTGTAGCTTTTGTTCTCTGAAACTGCAATCAGTCTTCAGTTAGCACCACATGCACCACAGTTAGCACTGCAAATAGCACCACAGTTAGTCCCGCATGCACTGTAGTGGTAAAATATGTAATATCAAGCAAGATGTTACTCTAGTCATATGCATTCATGCCGAAGATGAAGCTATCTCCCACTAATCAACATATGGAAGGAAGCCTATTTCAAAATACTGTATGCTGCATCATCACAGGACCATCAAATAGCCGGAAATTATGCGTTCTACTGAGCCTGCTAGAAGAAGAGAATGGCCTTCGTTTCGAGAACGTGTACCTATATTCAAAACCACTCCAGTAACCGAAATATCAACGACCGGCAGAAGTACTACAGGCCAAGGATGGCATGGGTTATTTCCCTTGCAGTGATAACGAAGCCGTTGTACCACCGAGTGAAGCATTGCCAAATTCGAAATTTGTTCTTGATGACATTGCCTGCGAGAAACAAAATTGCATCCAGAAATACTTTAGCATGAGTTGGCATGTGAACATACACTTCGTGTATCTCGGCCACACTTATTCGCGCATACCCAAACAGCTGTTATGTGACAATGCAAACATGTCGGTGCTGTTTCACATGGACGATATTAATTTGAGGCATTTTTAGGATGATCAAGTCAATATGGAAATTACACTGTCGGATTTCAAGAGTCTGTGTGCCTTGTGCTGGAAAGAGAAATACGGATGTTTGATGATCGTTAAAGACTGGTCCTTATATAATGGGAGGTACTGACAAGGAATCGATCAGTTCAGCGCTGATCATCGAGAATGAGTTACAGAATATCGAAATTTGGGCAAAGTAGCCTCTAGCTGCGTCTTTACATAGACGAAGATGGAGGTTGTCTCGTACTAAGAAATTATGGAAATTGTGAAAATGGTAGAAGAATAATTCGAAACGTTGGCGAACCCATACGATCCGAGGATGCTGCTACAAAACATTTCGTCCTCGTAACTGGCAATGGCATCATCACAGAATTCCCAGTACGTTGACCGAACAAAACACATTCTTTCAGAAATACCTTTCCAAGTTCAGGGCGAAGCTGGAGTGTGTGGAGAAGGAAATCGTCCACGATTTGGTGGCCATGGACGAGCATGTAATGAGTGTTCAAAGGCAAATTATCAACAGATTGAATGTGCATCTGCACAAAATAAAAATAATCTGAAAAACCTGTAAAGATATATGACACATATATTCACGACCTCGATTTCCCACCTCGCCACGAAAAGGTATATTCAAAATTACAGCAGGGACATATTGTATGTCTGCAGCGAACGCCTGGGCAAGATCGAACATATTTGGCAGAGACAGAAAACTATACCTATAAAAGAGAGCAGCAGTAACAATTTTTGTCAGTGCATTTCAGAAGTTGCCAGTGACCTGCTACAGTCTGTTCGCTCGAAGTATTTGCTCGCCAAGAAGGCCAAAATTTTATGCGACCTTATAAATGAAGACTTTTTTTAACCCATTACTCATCGTTTCGATGTACTTGGGGAGAGCAATGGAGCACCCATAACCATGAAAATCGAAATTGACAATACTGCTGAGCCTTTGAAGAAGCGGAAACATTATTATGTACAGACAGATCAGGACGATGGATTGGATGAGAATTTGCCGCACAAGAGAAAAGTGCGGAAGAGTCTTCAAACTCAATGCTCTGGTTAGCCGGTACCTACGATCGTACTCATCTCGCAATATTGACACAACATACGGTGTATAAGGCATAATGATAGATTGTTCCTCAGTGCTGATGAAATAAATTTTCTACCAGGTGGGATCTTCCAAGTAAACGATTACAAGCCACATGGAACCCCGGGCTATATAAACTTATATTTCGCAAGGAGCCCAGGGAGTTTCCAGAATCCGACCTACTGGAATAAAAGACTTTTCTCGAACTCACGCATGCACTTTACCAAGATAACAATCCTGAGACAGGTGTTTATAAGGACAAAGATCATGAAAAAAATTGACATTATCGCAGACCTCTTCAGCGGCCTAGCACTGAAAAGCGGCTAAGTTATCAATTAGATAGACAACGACAAGAACACTGACTACGTTTTCTAAGACAACCCGAACAAGCTGGTCGATAGGCTGCATCTACATCTCGCTTCGAAAAGGGTTGGAAATTACTCCCGCACTAACGAAATAATTTTAATCGTCTAAAAACTTAAAGAGGGAGACTACATAGGAGTCGATTGGGAATCTCCAATGAACTGCACGCATCTGCGAGACGCAACTACTCTCACCACAAGTTCGTGATATGTGGGATTAACGAACTTTTTCAAGCCGACGTCGTCGAGATGATACCATATTCACGGGTCAACAATGGCTATAAATAAATGTTGACCATAATCGATGTATATAGCAAATTCGCCCGGGCCAGTCCTGTCAAGTCGAATAATGCACATGATGTCACTGAGGCCATGGCGGATGTATTGTGCGAAGGACGCATCCCGATAAATCTACAAACTGACCAGGGCAAGGAATTCTGCAATGCCAAGTTCAAGGCCCTGATGAAAAAACATAACAGAAATCATTCCACGTGCAGCAATCTCAAATCTTTTTTTGTCGAGAGGTTCAACAGGACTCTAAAGGGAAAATGTGGAGGCATTTCGCTCCGAATGGCAACTACAAGTGGTTGGATATACTCCCAAAACTCGTTCGCGAGTTCAATTCTACCGTTCATTCTACCACTCGCATGAAGCCCGAAGAAATGAATGATGACTCTCTGCTTTAAACCTTGTACACTGACATGAAAAGGAGGCACCCACACAAGCATAAAACAAGGTTGGCGAGCTGGTACGCATTTAAAAACAGAAAGGCATCTTCGAGAAATAATTTACAGTTATTGGAGCCCCGAACTCTTTCGCGTGCGACGTATATGCAACTGTGCTCCAACGACCTACTTTCTCGAGGATCTAAATAATGTTCCCATCCATGGTGGTTTCTACGCAGAGGAGATCCAGCCTACAAAGTTTGCAGATGTGTATTTTGTATAGAAGATGCTGAAACGGCATAATGGACGGTCGTATAACAAGTGGCGGGGTTTCCCAGCCCAGTACAATTCCTGGGTCGATGATGCGGACACCGAGGGGTGAACACAGAATACTGCAATTATAAAACATGCCCATATGTGTTAAGTCATGTCGTACTTTACCAAATAAAAAAAAATAGTTAAAAAAATTGTTGCTTTGTTTATTTTAACCCCCTTCCCCATTTTATAAAAAAACATGTTTAATATAAATTTTTATGTAAAAAATAAAACAAAAAATGTAAATATGACAATTTACGTACTTTGCAGGAATGGCTAATGTCCCCATTCGGTACAGGCCGATAGCAGGCAGCATAATCCATAAATGAACGCTACCTAGGTTTTGGAAATAGAATCCATCATGGATGGCGCCGACAGCAAAACCGATCATTTTAAATCATAACCAAACATGGCTGCCGCCTGGTGGCTAAATCGACAACTCGCCAGGTGGTGAAATCTATGATTAATACACTAGCGCCATCTAGGCGATGTAAAAGTAAACATATTAAATTCAAGATGGCGTCCTCCAGCAATGTATAAACAAATGGCAATGCAAAAAACGGAGTTGGCTGCAGACAATAGAATGATTATAGGTAGGGGTGCTGGGATGGAGGCCTGCCGATTAAACAGCCAAAAGCAATTGGTGGTGGGGGTCAGTCGTCTTCTGGACAAGGTGTTGGAGAACCTCCAAAAATGTATGTTAAAAAAAAATTTTAATACACTTTAAGCAAAAAAATATTAACAACATTTTTCAATAATTTTTTTAAATTTTGTACAATATTTTTATAATTTTGTAAAATAATTATTTATAAATTTTTGGGATTTTTGGGAATGGTTTGGGTTTCTAAGGTTATCAATTATTTGTTCAAGGTTAAGGTCACCGGCATACGATGTAGCGGACATGATGGCCACCGGGATGCCGGCGGAATGACAGAGCATGAACACCTTCGAGTTCCGCTCGCAGGTTTTATTGAGCCAAAGTCATCATAATCATTCTACGCAAAGCGTTGCGTCTGTATTATTGAGTTGAGTTAGTGTAAGCATGCTACAATTCTGATATAACTCATTCTTGGTGTGCAGAAGTGAAAGATTACGTTACAAAAATTTTCGATAGCCTTAAATTTTAGGAGGTTTGAAAAGTTTGCGGATTAATTTGCGGGCAAGATTGATTTCGAAAAATTGTACGTCTGTGTTACTTTTGCAGCACGCCCACGGCCTATTTGACACATCAAGCATCAACGTACGCCTAATGACGACTTGTAGCTGTAGTAGCAAGAAGACAGTGAGCAGTTGACTTTTATTTGAGTGCACAATGGAATGTGGAATCTAGCCAAATAATTCAAATTTTTCTTGTCACTGCTCATGTACATATATATAGGAGATTTTGCATGGAGAATATTGTGCATTTTTTTAGAAGTAACAGATATATCGTTTTCAGTATAAAATTCAAGTGACAGATCAAAACGCCACACTAAAGAAGTGATCAATAAGTGTATTTAATGCACCCAAAAAAGTCCTGCAAGGCAAGTTGGTATCCAAATTGCTTGACTTGTTCCATAGAGAGTGTATGTAACACAAATTGTAGAGACGCAGCAGTAGATAATTTATTTAAAGGTACCTACATTGTGCTGTTTGCAAAAGTACTATCAGTGTGTTAATTAATTTGTGAAGATTTGTAACGGTAGTTTCTGAAATATGATTTTGGCACTATCCTAAAAAATGGCGAACAAAAAATCTGCGAATAAATTAAAGAAGTGCTCACACAGATACTACCAACATACACAGTTTCGTTGAAAAAGAGGCGTAATTCTTTTACAGATAGAGAAATATAGAATAATTACATAAATATTTATATAACCACCTCTTTGAAAATAAGTTATAGAGTAGCCCACAATATCATTACTTGAAGGCCGAATTTGCTATGGATCGAATAAATAATACCCGAGATATGGAGTAGGACATTTTTTTTTCAGGTAGGGGTATTTTACAAAATGACAGAGAAAATAGGCTGTGCATTAGTGTATTTAATGCTCGCAATAAGTACTTTCAAAATACCAAATACGATTAAAATCTTTTAAAGGTTTTATACGGCTGCAATTTAGAAAATTAGCGTCTGATATACTAAAATCATGAATGTGTCGAGTCGGTTATTACACTTTAATAGTGCATCAAATTTTGCGGTAATTCATACAGTGCTTTCGAGTTGTGAAGTAAAATATTTATATATTTTCAAGTGGTGCTGTCTTCCAAAATACGTTAAAAAAAAGAAGTTGAGAATCAACGTAATTAATGCACGTGGTGGTCATTATTGACATGATAGGTTTCGTTGACAGTGGTGACACGATTCGGTGGATAAGACCTTATAACAAAAATATTTATATGACCGCCAGTAGGAAATTAGGTGCTTTATATATACTTTTAATAGTGGGTTATTCTGTGTGTCTATTTAATTACCGAATTTGCAGGGTATCGGTTGAGCGGTTCTAGAGTTATGAAGGGGCAGTGGTGGCTGAGCGGTTAGCCTGCTAGCCTCCCGCCAAGGAGAACCGACCGGGTTCAATCCCGGCTGGGTCACTCCCGGATTTTCGCATGTTTCC
>NQII01001540.1:50120-98624 GCA_002778355.1 Clitarchus hookeri
TTCATTCCGCCGCTACTCCGTGCTCACCTCAATCACCTTCATCGGCTCCCAAGACCACGCTGTTAAGAGCCACTCTAACTCTCCACTAATTCTAGTTATGACGCGAGAGCTTTATTTTCCAGATGTTGCTAACTTCGAAAATGGCTGACCAGTGCGGACAAGACTGTCTGCATTCAATGCTGAAAGCGTGTTTTGTGTATGTGCCGAATTTGGTATTGATATGTTTAATGATTTCTGAAAAAGGGCATAGTGCCCAAAATTGTTAATGGCCACTATTTTGAAAGGCACCCGGCATTGTCGAAAATTCTGAATGACCATTATCCTTACACTAAGATAACCGCCAAAAAAAATACTTTTTGTATATGGCCACAAAAAAACTAAGTTGCCCAAAAAGTAGTTTGTTGATTTTAAAAAATCTGAAAAACAACAAATGTCCATGCTTGAATAAACGAACCCTCTGTGTTAGGCCGAAATAAGTTAATCTGTAAGCAAAATATTTTGTTGACTCAAATGGTTATGTTTCTTTACACACGCAATTGATTACCGTTGTTCAAAATTACAGGTCGAGACATTGTTCTCATTTTTGTGACAATTAGGGAAGTAACAATGTATGTTAGTGGATTTATTGGTGCCTAATAATGGTGTAAACACCATAATAAAATAAGTTAAACAGGAAAATAGAATAATTTAGGCGAATCGGGCATAAAGGGATAGGGAATGGGAACCTCGGAACCGTTCATGCTCTGTAATTCCGGTCAGCCGGCGGTAATCTTGGATATTCGTGACCTTGACCCCATATATGTGACCTTGAATGACGTCAAACACAAAAATTACAAAGAAATTTNTGTGACCTTGAATGACGTCAAACACAAAAATTACAAAAAAAAATTTTTTTAAAGTCTAAACAAACTATTATTTTAAAAATTCTAAAAAAATATTTAAAATTTATTTACAAATTTATAAAAATATTATAAAGATTTATTTAAAACAATTTACTAAAAAATTGCAAAATTGAAAAACTTTTTAAAAAATTTAATAAAATGTTATAAACGTTATTTGAACAAATCATGCATTTCCGGAAGTCCCTCCAGCACCACATCATGTATGGTAGAAGGCATTTTGATGGCACAAGCTAGGCTCTTTACTGTAAAAAGAATAGCATTTATAAAGAAAAATTACAGTTGTCAATCTGACACCATGAGGTGCACATCGATTTCGAATGGCTATCTCGTCATACAACGAAGATTAATTGTGAATACGAAGGTCCACCTATGACATCAACGAACATGGACCTGCATCCTTGATGTCGGATTGTCGTCAGTGTCGATTCTGCGATCTAGTTATCACCTTCAGTCAAAATGCCCAGGGGTATTATAGAACCAGCTGTACGAAGAGTCATTTTCGCATGAGGGAACATTACAATGGTTTCATGCAGTTTATTAAATACGGTGTATTGAAGAAACCCGTCAGCAATCGCAACGATTCATTTTTTGAAAGCCAGCAAGAGTTGACGCCAATACATCTTGATGCATCGATGGGAACTGATTCTACCGATTATGGCATGTACCATAATTAATTTCACATTGTCAGTGGTTTGCAACATCTTCAATCATGCCGACTGACCCTGCCAACTGACCCCAGCAGCTGACCCTTGCAGACTGACTCGTTCAAACTGATCCCAGCGAACTGACCCCTGCAGACTAACCCCAGCAGACTGACCCCGGTAGACAGACCCAGGGGTCATTTTCTGTGCAGGATGGGTCATTTGCGTAGTAAAATGTGTAATTTGCAGAACAATATGGGTCATTTGCAGAGCACGATGGGTCATGTTTGGAGTATGAGTTCAACTTGAACGAATAACTTGTCTGGAATAAACTGTTAAAGATGTAACTGCATGATAATGTGATAAACGAACTCAAGAAATGGTCNGTCAAGGAACTAGATAAAATGTCTGGTTGAATGGATGAAAATAAATACATAAATCTTACTTATGACATATCATAATACTTATTTACAGAGAAATAGCAAGGCCAAGTAGATACACAAATTGCTACTGTTGGAATAACTTCAGTTTTTCATGGATATGACACAAGAAAATGATTGTACAAAGTCTACCGTAGAGCTTACCTCTATGGATGTACCTTCTCCCATTGCTGGAAAATTACATGGCAAACAGTGTTGCTACTGTGGAAACATCTTCAACAAAAGCTGGTATGCTCGGCGACATGAGAGAACCGTCTGTTGAAAGAGTCCTTTTCGCGCAATGAAGCATTGCGACAATGGCCACACACAGTTCATGCAAGGCGATAAATTAAAGAACCGCTTCAAGAATTGTAACGGTTCGTCTTTTTAGACCCAGCAAGTAATGTTTTAAATACCTCCTGCTACATCGGTGGATACTGATTAGTCAGACGATAATGATGATTCAGT
The DNA here is from genome assembly GCA_002778355.1 of Clitarchus hookeri. Taxonomy (NCBI): domain Eukaryota; kingdom Metazoa; phylum Arthropoda; class Insecta; order Phasmatodea; family Phasmatidae; genus Clitarchus; species Clitarchus hookeri. The sequence continues at coordinate 52,551 of NQII01001540.1, forward strand.
TGGTGTTAAAGAGGGAATGAGGCAGTAGAGTAACTTTAAGTGGAATGTATATTTGCAAGACTTTCGCCTGAAATCGATGAAATTTAAAGTAAGATGTCGTACTGATGATGACCATACGACTCTCACAAATAAAACTAAACTTAATATTGAAGATGAAACAGGAGGTGAAGACGATCATAAATGCAGAATTGATGATGACTATGAAGACAGTGATGATGAAGAATCTGATGAGAATAATCATGTATCTCTCGAAGTTTCCACACATTTCACCAATGAGTTTATTTCGTAAAATGTGTGAAGAAGGCAGAAAGCGTCAAGAACTCTCGTTACATATTTCCCGAAAAGTTAACATGTTGATAAGACTGAGATATTTGATTGACCCGCAAAAATGTGGGGATCTGTCATGCATTGTTGAGATAATTTCAATCATCAATAAACTGAAGGATTGGGGTTATATCACGTGAGACTGTTGGTTACTATCCATGAACTTCGTACATCTAGTAACGTTAAGATCGAATGTACAAAATAATTATAAATATAGAATGTATATAATAAGTAAATTAATTAATCATATTTATACATGGTAATGTGTGTTACATTTGTTATACAGTCCTTTCTGCTTATCTGAAAGACTTATGAATTCAGTAGTACAAACAAGCGATTACGAGAGTCAGTTTTAGATCACATTTATGTGAGCAGGTGCAAGAGGGCTAAGGTTCTATATTTATATGGCGAACGAGTGAAATGAGGGTAATATTTTTGAGGAATGTTTCGCAACTAATTGGTTGGCCTGGCCAGTTCTTTTGGCAAGTTAGAATGACATAAGAGACTTTTTTTCGAATTACCAGTCATCGTTTGTATAGGTTGGTGGTATGGCAGGTTGGTCTAGCCAGTTTTGCAGGAACTGGTCTCGTCAGAAGCTAGTATTGGGCTCAGTTAGTCTCGCCAGGAACCAGTCCTGGGTGGACTTAGTCTTGGATGGAGACAGTCGATGGCTGGTATGGTAAGTCATTATGGCCCCATAATGTGACCAGTTAGTAACGAACAATGATATGGACTGTGATTTTTCTCGATTTAGTGATTTTAATGTTATTGGGGTCATGGTCAAGGTCGACAACCACCAAAATGGTGGTTAAATAAACAGCTCATTTGGCGGCGAAATCGATAACTAATACACTAGAGTCACCTAGGTGATGAAAAAGTAGAAAAATGACAAACGAAAAAAACGAATGTGTTGGGTAGAGTCCATTCGACAGAATGAGCAAAGTTGATGGTGTAGGGGAGGGGAATTTTTATACAGTGTAAAAAATTGTTGGCGGGTTGAACGAGCGTGAGTAATCAAACAATAAAAAACACTGGTGGTGGTGAAGTAGACGAAAGTAATCAACCAATGAGGGTTGAGGTAGTGGAGGCGAACCGACTAATTAACCATTTATAAACATTGACGAGGGTCAGTCGTTTGCTGGACGTGGTGGTAGAGGTACCTCCGGAAAATGTAAGTTTTTAAAATAATTGTTTATATAACTTTTTAATAAACTTTTATAATTTTTTTTTTAATTTTTAATAACTTTTTAATAAATTCTTTAAATACAATTTTTAATTTTTTTTAAATTTGTAATAAGTTTGTTAACAAATGTTTAATATTTTTTAATTTAGATTTTTTGGAATTTTTTGGTTTACGGTCATTTAAGGACACAGGCATTGGGTCAAGGTCAAAGGTCACATGCATTGGGTCAAGGTGAAAGGTTAAAGTCACGGATATCCAAGATGGCCGTCGGCCGACTGAATTTTCAGAGCATGAAAGGCTTCGTGTCTCCGATCCCCCATCCCCTTATGCTCGACTCCCCAACAATCTTCTACTCTCTTTTGCGCACGTTGGCCAGTAGTTGCAGTGCATGTATTGAAAAACATTCCGATTTCTTCATATGCCACTTTTGCTGAGGTTACTAGAGCCTACCCCTAGGGCAAGTGGAATCTAGTTTCGAAACACAGTAGGGCTTCCGATAATTTTTATCTCAACCGAAATTGTTAAATATATACGTAGAGCCAAATAAATCTTTAGTTGCACCAACCAAATCGTTGTTTGTGGCAACCAATTAAGTACAACAAAATAATTTGGTTTTAACAACAAAATATTTTACGGGCCCTATAAAAACAATTATTTGGTTGCGCCAAACAAACCTTTTTTGGTTCAACAAAACTGTTTTCTTAGTGTAGCCTACTCAGCATGGTAAGTGTACTTAGTTTGGTGAAAACCGGTGAATGGGGTGGGTTGAAAAGGTTATAGAGGAGATATACTAGCAAAACACACTGACACACAGGCAAGAAGGTGTATCCTTTAATCTTTCAACATATTTCCAAATTCTTATACGCCAGTAATAGGAGTATTAATGTTAGGTATCTACATACTATTGATATAAATCATGGAAACGGTTCGTCCGTCACGCCTTCTTTCGTCAATGCGTATTTAAACCCATCTAAGGATCTGGCTATATACCAGTGCAATGAATATCACGTTTGTTTCTCTGCGTTGGGAATTCCTGTGGTCTCTTTCACTAAGTAGACATTTACAGCCAAGTTATTTCATTTAGGGGAAAAACTACCATTATAAATAGATCGTGTTGGGTTTGAATGTGTTCATATAACCGAAATAGATTTTAACTGGACTTGGTAAATATGTACGCATTTAATAACAGAAACGCTTTCTGAGTTTTTATTTCCGTCAAAAAACGTATTACATTTAAGGGCATAAAAGGTTCAGTAAATATGTTATCTTGGATCTCTCCGGGGCCACCTGTTTTTCGCGAAAATATTTATGCGGAGGCTAGACTTCAATATTCTATACGTACACTTACAGTTTTAAATTTGGCTATTGGCCGCTTGTCTTTGTGAAGACAGTCTGTTACATGAATGAGCCAATAAAGAATTAAGTTTCTCCGATACTCACCGTTCGTGATTCGCGGGCAGACAAACAAGACGCGTAACAATTCAAACGAGCCAATCACCAAAGTTGTTCTGGACTTAAGTATTTTGGAACACAACTTGTCCTGAAACCTTTTCATGAGAACCAGGTGCCGCTACTCATAAGTAATGAAACTGTAGCTACCAAATAGTAGTAGCCCTAACAGCCCTGATGATAAAGAAGAAACTTCAACTCTATGACGAGTACGCTCATCAGACAGATGAATGAAAAAAAAACTAGGTTATTTGGATTTTGATTACATATTTATTTATATTACCNGGGCAAGTGGAATCTAGTTTCGAAACACAGTAGGGCTTCCGATAATTTTTATCTCAACCGAAATTGTTAAATATACGTAGAGCCAAATAAATCTTTAGTTGCACCAACCAAATCGTTGTTTGTGGCAACCAATTAAGTACAACAAAATAATTTGGTTTTAACAACAAAATATTTTACGGGCCCTATAAAAACAATTATTTGGTTGCGCCAAACCAACCTTTTTTGAGTCAACAAAACTGTTTTCTTAGTGTAGCCTACTCAGCATGGCAAGTGTACTTAGTTTGGTGAAAACCGGTGAATGGGGTGGGTTGAAAAGGTTATAGAGGAGATATACTAGCAAAACACACTGACACACAGGCAAGAAGGTGTATCCTTTAATCTTTCAACATATTTCCAAATTCTTATACGCCAGTAATAGGAGTATTAATGTTAGGTATCTACATACTATTGATATAAATCATGGAAACGGTTCGTTCGTCACACCTTCTTTCGTCAATGCGTATTTAAACCCATCTAAGGATCTGGCTATACACCAGTGCAATGAATATCACGTTTGTTTCTCTGCGTCGGGAATTCCTGTGGTCTCTTTCACTAAGTAGACATTTACAGCCAAGTTATTTCATTTAGGGGAAAAACTACCATTATAAATAGATCGCACCTTTTGTTGGGTTTGAATGTGTTCATATAACCGAAATAGATTTTAACTGGACTTGGTAAATATGTACACATTTAATAACAGAAACGCTTTCTGAGTTTTTATTTCCATCAAAAAACGTATTACATTTAAGGGCTTAAAAGGTTCAGTAAATATGTTATCTTGGATCTCTCCGGGGCCACCTGTTTTTCGCGAAAATATTTATGCGGAGGCTAGACTTCAATATTCTATACGTACACTTACAGTTTTAAATTTGGCTATTGGCCGCTTGTCTTTGTGAAGACAGTCTGTTACATGAATGAGCCAATAAAGAATTAAGTTTCTCCGATACTCACCGTTCGTGATTCGCGGGCAGACAAACAAGACGCGTAACAATTCAAACGAGCCAATCACCAAAGTTGTACTGGACTTAAGTATTTTGGAACACAACTTGTCCTGAAACCTTTTCATGAGAACCAGGTGCCGCTACTCATAAGTAATGAAACTGTAGCAACCAAATAGTAGTAGCCCTAACAGCCCTGATGTTAAAGAAGAAACTTCAACTCTATGACAAGTACGCTCATCAGACAGATGAATGAAAAAAAAACTAGGTTATTTGGATTTTGATTACATATTTATTTATATTACCTTTTTTACTATGGCCAATTTTTTTATTATCACACGACATTTTCATAACTTTAACTCGTTCGCCGTTAGCTGATCACCTTTGAGACACCTGCATATATTATTTCTGCTGTATATCCAACGACATATGTACAGGTATCCATACGACGATCAAGCTACCCTCTAAACTGATACAATCGTAAATTCCTTTTCATTGTTTTAAACATTGGTTTTTCGGCCTAAATTTCTTTGTATGGTTCTTCTCAAATTATTTCTGAAAATACGCCAGTAAGTGTTTTTTTTTTCCCCTTTTTGTATAAAACTCTGTGCAGTTACAAGAAGTTACTTTTAAGAAGGCTATAAAAAAGTACTCAGTTAACTGCGAATTNGGTTTTTCGGCCTAAATTTCTTTGTATGGTTCTTCTCAAATTATTTCTGAAAATACGCCAGTAAGTGTTTTTTTTTCCCCTTTTTGTATAAAACTCTGTGCAGTTACAAGAAGTTACTTTTAAGAAGGCTATAAAAAAGTACTCAGTTAACTGCGAAATTTGCTGTGAAAACACTCTAAATATGAATCAGTGTAAACCCACTATTTTAGTGAAATTAAACTATTCGAGCAAGCGAAAATAGCTCGACTCACAAACGGTGGAAAACCACTGGTTGTTCCAGTGAAGCAATTTCTCTGATTGAATATACGAGAGCTTACTGCGTGCGGCGAATTAAATAAGGTTTTTATTGGTTTTAGCAAAATCATGCATTTTAACCCAATATTTAAACAAAAGTAATGACATTTCAAGTGTCCGGAATTTCAACCCACAATATTCCCTTATCCCCACCGTTGTCTTACTAACCGAGCTACCAAACCAACATTGATTGTAATTGGGTAAAAATGTATATTATATTTTTAATCGGAAAATAATGTAGCTTTGCATTGTATGTCCTTTCTTTTCGTTTTCAGTTTGATTGGTAGCATTGTGATTTTAAAACATATAGTACGTATGGAGGCACTCACTTCATCATATTTAAAACAGTTTAAACATCGAAACCGAGCGATATGATCATTCTTTTGAACGAAATGAAAGGCGTAAAAACCAAATGAAAGACGTAACAAAGGAAATTAAAGACTGAATGTTCATCTTGTCTCGTAAAATAGTATATCATAAAAGTCCTACTCTCATATAAAAGTTATGTATTTTATTGGTTTATTTGTTTATGCCCTTTTATTCTATTTGATGCACCTTATTTAATTAATCCATAAGTCGAAAAACAAATCACTTAAAAACAGCTAATTAAATAGTTAATGAATCAGTGGAAAAAGTCTGTGAAACAATAAGTGAAGGAAAACAGGCATTTTTTAACTAATTCATTAGTAAATTGACTAAAGTGATTGTTGAGTAAGTCAGGCGCTGTTACAGTGAAATTCTCACTGCTTCAGATTTAGAGTGTAGTCTATTATATGACTTAATTTAGGGTATACCACTCGTTGGCTTGACTATCCCCATTCCTATTCCTAAAATTCTACACAGTGTTTCCAGTCTATGTATGGTCACCTGCTCTACTGATTCGGATTTTCTCATGTGGGGACCGTACCGGACGATGTCGCTGGTCAGCGGGTTTTCTCGGGATATTCCGTTTCCCCTGCCCTTGCATTCCGGCGCTGCTTCATAGTCACCTCGTTTCAACCTCATATGCTCTCAAGAACTCGTTGTAAAGAGCCGTCAAAATCTCTTCACTCACTCACTCACTAACTTCTTGGGAATTGGGCAACACGAGTAGGCGCTGGTTTGCCTTTTATTTTTGCACCAATATGTAATTTGACCTGTGGCAGACAGCAGAAGTAGTCTCAATTGTCTTAAGTCATGGAAGAAGTCAGCTACGAATATGTGAAGGAAAGCTGTGCCCTCATAGTTTACAGAAAGTACTAGAATACTCTGTGCGGGACTGGCGAGTTAGATAGGGCTGAAAGAGGGGTATGGGAGGCCACGGTGAACGCACTTAATTAGACGTGCATGTAATTATAATAGTTTGTGTGTGAGGGTGGACTTAGATTTTGGGGACCTGCAGTGGCAGTATCACTGATGGCTCTCTGGCCCCTAGTGCACCAGGACGATTGCGTGTTATTTGAAGTCCAATGTTAGGAATGTTTTGCTTATGATCGTAATTTTACTGCCCTTAACCTGGGAATACATGGTAGGTTGATGAAAATTTAGTTTTTGTGTGGAATATTTACACGATCGTCTCGTTTTGGGCTTCCGTGGTGGGAAAATTGAGGCGTTGGTTAGGACAGGCTGTGGGGGCCACAACATTCAGTACCTGAGAGCACAAAGAAGATCGTATAGAGATATTTTGTAACACAGCAAGTTTTCGAATTTAAGAATTGCATTTTTGTCAACATTATTTGTGTCTACAATTTTCTTTTTAATTTGGTAATAAATGAGTTAACAAAGAGACGTATTTTTATTACGAATAACTTGTTCATCCTTGCTAATGAGCCTATCAAAGTATTACTCAAAAGAAGGACCTATGCTTTGAACTCCCGTGATGACCCTGTTAACTGAGTGGTTCGTGTTAGCAGGGTGAGGCTGTAACCGTCCCCCCTCCCTTATTAGTGCCCTGTAGAGACGTAGTGGCTGGAAGGTGGGGGGGGGGTGGATGGCAGTTAGTTCTTTATTTATTAATGTTTTCTGCTTTAAAGAGCAGTTAATTCATGGTCGCATTTTCTTACACTGAACCCTTTACAACTGTTGTCTCCTTTAAATTGAATGTCATACACAAAAAAATTATTTAATAATACACAATTAGGATTACTAACAAGTACAAAGTGAAATAAGCACAAGACAAAAAAAAAATTCAAAATCTATACAATTACAGAATATTTCAGACTCAAATAATAATTGAATGAAACAAAATCAGAAAAAGGGATCGAACGTGGGGAGAAAAAAAACGAATACTATACTCACACTCAAGCGCACCACACACCCACGCGCGCGCACAAAAACACACATATATTCGCACATTGTTGGTAGTTATGTTATTTCCCACCTTCAGGCGTGCCCCAGCTTGAATATTTTTTATTTATTTACTTTAAGTGTTAAGACATTTATATTTATGTGTTCAAATTGCAAATTATTCCACGCTTTTGACACAAAAATAGTAAAAGAATGTGAGGAAAATTTAGTTCTGTGAAGTGGAATTGTAAAATTATAGTTACATTTTACTGATATTTGTAAAGTCTATTTCCGATATATGCTAGTTTTGTCGAAGTGTATAGAAACGAATTTTTTTTTTGTTTTAAACATTAGGATAAAATGCAGAATATCACATAATGCAGGAAATTGTATAAGAGTAAACTTACGTTATGTAAGAATTTAAAAAAATTTAATACGAGAAAATGCAAAATCGAGAGCACGGGAGATATTAAAAAGGAGTAATTAAATATAGGACAATTATAAACATATATTTGTATGAAACTAATAGCTATATTATTTAACTTTAAGAGTTCGTATTTTATAAAAAACATTCCGCAATATTTTTACGTGTTCCGTGTTTCCCATCCAATTGTTCACTCACTGCATTTCTTGAAAACGTATTCTCCTTTATATCTTCAGAAATATTGTTAACATATGAGTAAAAACAAAATGCAAAAAAATTGTTAAAACATTTTTTCGTTAATATGTTATTAAAAACAAGCATCGGGAATGCAAAAAAAAATACCGGTTTTATAAATTGTTGTATTCTGTTGCTGCACAAAAGTAAACCAATAGGAAGATACCTGTGTTGCGAAATCTCAACTCAAATCACGGAGATCTCTTTGTGTTAACTTCCTTATGTCGCACGAGTGATAATCGTTTATGGTTAACATGTTTGTGTTCTATTATTATTTGGCATACTCGTAGATGCACACGGAATATGGCTGAGACTGTTATATAATAATGAAAAATGTTTAATCAAATTGGATCAAGTTGTTACATTTTAATCATATACTACAAGGCATTCTAGTACACGAGAGAAATATATCATTTTGTTTTTTTCAGTGCTTGGGGCCCTTAAAAAAACGTTCTAGGCTTACAGGTTTTATGGCAACTATGACAAAGGTTCAGCAGCGTATCAGATAAAGTCTCTGCTTTCAAAATGAAAAAAGCGAACGATAATCTACGGGCTCTTTTGTAGTCTACGTCCTGTGACGAACGAATAAACATGCGAGGAACTGTGTTGTGCGTATGGTGCGAGGGGGCGACAATGCAAAACCGAAATTCCTGGCGAGACTGTGTTGGAAGACCTGCGAGTTGCAGAGGCGCCGCGCTCGAAGTTGCGAGGCAGAGGAAAAAAAATAAAAATAGAGGAAGCGGGCCGATAATCCTATTCGCTCTGGTTTTGTGTTTGGAATCGCTCTGTGCCCTTTCCACTTGTCGCCACGCTCAAGAATGTTCCCGGGGCGCAAGCAGAACAAAGGCGAACGAACAAGTGAAAAGAAGGAGAAAGGAGAGAGAAAGAAGAGGAAAACTGTCGCACTTGTCCTTCCTTTTGGAGTCCCGCTTCTAGGGCAGCCCCTGAATGGTGAGGTATTCTTCAATGGGTTTTCTCCCTGCTCGTCTTTCTGGTTTTCGACATCATTCGCCTACTGGGGACTCCGCAAGTTCCTTCTCTGCCCGTTGACATTGTTTTTTATGTCTGTAACGGGTGACTCATAGTCTCGAAAACATGGGGAATCGTTTATTATAGGTTTGCCTTTATCTCACGTATTTATAACTTAATGTTTTGTTTTATCCCGTGTAAGCTTAAGCTTTCCAATTTTTCACCTATTTCTTCAAAGACACTCAATGGTCCTGCGCTCTGTTCACTGACCTCCAACAATGATGATCTGGATTTACTATATGGTGGATAAAAGTAAGAATTTTAAAATCTGGGAAACCTGGCGGACGTTGCCGATAGTCGGTGGCGTTTCTCAGGGCTGTTCAATTTCATGAAGTAGTGCTTTCCATAGCTCATTTTCAAATATGGTGGGACCGCGGTGATGTAGTTGTTATACTACTACCCTCCTACTTAGGTGAACCGGGTTCGATTCCCGGCTGGGTCGCTCCCGGTTTTACGCATATGGGAATCGTGCCAGACGTTGCCGCTGGTCGGTGGGTTTTCACGGGGATCTCCCATTTCCCTGCCCTTTTATCCCGCTGTTGCTCCATACTCACCTCGCTTCTCCCTCATTGGCTCTCAAGTCCTCGGTATTAAGAGTCGCCCAAATCTCTTCACTCAATAAAATATGGTGGAAGTAATATGATAATGTAAGTGTTTACTATCATTACCCATTGCAAGTTACCGACGTGTGTCCAAATTAGAATAATGCCATGTATGTATTGTTATATATCAATATAGAAGAAAACTTGTTAACAAACGTCAAGCAAGTTATAACAGAATACATTTAATGCATCGTTTACGTGCTCACTTATAGCTTAGGTTATGGTGTTATGTAAACACTACCCGTAGCTTAACCTCTCTTTAAACTTAGAAACTAGCATATCGAAGGTGCAAAATCTTCGATTTTCACCATTGCCTGATATTCATCGCAGGCAACAGGGCCTAGTTGCAAACACGCAAATGAATTATAGTGAATAATTGCAACCTAGTTTCTTAGTCGCAGTAGATATTCGTCTCGTGAATTGAACTTTGCTAAAGTAAAAGTAATTTTCATTATGTTAATGCACGAGTAGCCCGTCAAGAAAACGAAATAATCCCTAAGTAATTCCATGGGAATTACAAGAAAATCCTGTATATGAAAATAATATCTTAGTGAAGTATTTCCGTATCGGATCCGATTAATTCCGGAAACAAGCAATCTAAGGTGATGGATGACAAAACAGTAGGTGTTTTCACTGCTGTGCATGATCCACTACATTCAAGCATTTGTAGACTTACGCGTAGATGTCCGAATATTCACGAAATGCTTTGGCAGCAGGCTATACTCCACAGTTTTCTAAACCACGTGTGTCTCTTTATTGGTTGCTGTCATTGTGAGAAATGTATGTACTACGTTGTTCACGACTTGGTTACGCTTTCTGTTTATTACCGGCTCACAGTTACACAGCGTGCGCCCTAAGAACTGTGGTCAGCAGTTATATAGTAGAGCGATAAGAAAATAAGTAAGTACTTAAAAGTCTACCTACCCACCAAATGTATTCGCGAAATATTCGGAGCTCTACTAATGCGTTATGTTAGTGCACGCTTATAAACTGTAAGTAACGCGCGAAATATCAGAAATCACCGCGAATGAATAAATCATAAGTCATGGTGTGCCGAGAAAATTGTAGTGCATAGTAGGCTTTAATGTTTTACAGACACCGGTCGCTCTTATTTCATTACTAACTGCGGTATATTTTGAATGCACTTTCTTGGTTTGACACGACCGTTCATATCTGTGTAACCACAACACTTAACGACAGTAATTCGCATACTAGGCATAAGTACAAGACAGAAAGAGTCAGTAAATCAAATAGTTGAATGAAACAGTATTTCGGTAACTTTATCATGTAGTAGATTATTTTCACAAAATGGAATTGCACCATCTCTACGTACGTAAGAATTTTTTTCAGGGCTCAATCTTTGTGCAACATGTCGACGAGAATACTTTTTGAATTAAATATTTATTGTCAATACAAAATATTAACAGGCAATCTGTAACACAGACATGCGAGTTTTTATAATGTAACACTGCTCAAATGAATCCGCAAAACTAATAATTCAGTTGTGTACGATGCATTCGAATTCGAAGAGGTTTCCAGGCAGTGTCGATAAAATGTCTTAGAAGGTAACCACGCTATCTCCCAAGATATGGGATAGTCTTCGTTTGCAGCAGTATAATTTCGAAGTCAAAACTCATATAGTCTAAAGACGTTGTGCACTGAGAGAAAGGTTTGTTCCAGCTAACAAAATATTTGTGTGCATAGGGGCGAAAATATATTTAGTTGCGACCAACAAAATCATTAGCGTGAACTAAACTTAAAAGCAACTAATTTAATTTTGTTCACATAACATTATACATGTTTAAATGGACAAAACCTGTGTGTTGGGCCAATATAAATTAGAATTTAAACAAAATATTTTGTTAAATCAACTGTATATTTTTTTGGCTATTCATTTAATTGCCTTTCTTTAAAAAATGCAGCTCGAGAGTTTTCTTGTATTTTTTGTGAAATTTAGAATAGTAACAGGTTTGTAAGTGTATTTATTTGTTACTTAATAATATTGAAAACGTCCGTAATGGAACCAGTTTAACAACAAACTAACAAATAAAACTATAAAACTTGAAATACGTAATTTCGCACGTTATCCAGTATTCGAAATGTACTGTTACAATTTCTCAAAAGTCAGTGGGGTTACCCAGGTTCTTTACGAATAGAGATCTTAACTAAATAAAATAGTCAACAATAATTTCCTAATTTATTTACAATAATTACAAAGAAAATACTATCGTCTCAATATCTTGCATTAAGTTGATATTTCTTGCTAGTACAATTTACAATTACATCAGAAAAACGAATGTATTAAAATATTAAAATCAGTCCCAATAAACAGTGTACCAAAACCTATTGATTTAATTTATAAATTATATGTCTTCATATCAAAGTCCCAATATTTACAATAAAATCCGTATTACATGTTTATTCAGTCCCATCGAAGTTTAGTCCAGGTCGCAACAGTCCGCAATGTTCTAGAGTTCTCCGAGCGACCTCATGCACAGTAGCCTTCACTCATTGGGTTTCACACCCTCTTGTCTGTTCACACCACAAACACCTCGTCGGCCGTCGTCTCGTATCCTCCGTCCTCGTCCGCCCTCTTCACTGATGTCGCTCGACGCACTCGACTTCGCCAGGTTACCGCACTCAAACAGATGGTTTCAACAAAAGACTGCTAAACCTCCAGCTGCGGTGGCATTTGTAGTGTCGTCGGCTATCACCCAGAAATTTCTCCCACTTCCGCATTGCGCCGAGGGACCTAGTCCCCAGAATATTCTTGTGCATCCAAACCAAGTCGTTGGCTGCTCCAGCAAGGGAGGGGGGGGGGTTATGACGCTAACAAGGTCAGCTGTCAATCATTCTCGGCCACCCGGCGACGGGACCGCGAGTGGGTCTTCCTTGGGGGAGGGGAGGGTCGAGGTTGGTCAGCCCCTACAGAGACGAGTCCGCGCATAGTATCCGCGTCTCGTGCGGCAGTCGGCGCGTAAAAGTACTGTAAATATTTAAAACATTTCTAACACCTCAGTAGTTACTTCAACTGAGGTCGCTAGGAGGTAGCACTGGGGTCGAAACAATCTAGGTTCTAAACTTGGTCGGGCTTAAGTCGTTTTATTTAAAACGTAACTGTTTAATGTACGTAGAGCTGAACAAATCTTTGTTTACACAAACGAAATCTTTGATTGGGGCAACCAAATAAGAACAACACAATAATTTGTTTTAGCAACAGAATATTTAATTGGCCCAATACAAACAATTAATTTGGTTGCGCCAAACGCACTTTGTTTAATTCAGCAATAACTTTTTCTCGGCGTGACCTTCTGAATGCCGACTAGGTGCTTACAGATCTTTTCGTCACCGATCTTGGACTCTAGCTGTCACCGTCCGGTTTCCTCGCAGCACAAGTTGTGTTGAGATGAGATGCTTTTGTCGAATCTAAATGGGAACTTTCCCCCTCCATTTTAGAGTTTTGGGGTTTCTAGCTTATTTAAGTTCTTAAAAAGGAAAATTCCTTAAGTACACATATACCCCATTAGTTATTGATTTTATACTGAAGTACAGACAAGACGAGGGAACTACGAAATCGTACAGTCATAATATTGATTTTGCCCAAATTTGGTAAATTTAAAATTATGGCATAATTATAATTGTACATACAGCCTGCAAGCCAGTGTATCGCTTAACTGAAATTTCAGAGCAGATATATTACTTGTNATAATTATAATTGTACATACAGCCTGCAAGCCAGTGTATCGCTTAACTGAAATTTCAGAGCAGATATATTACTTGTGGGTACATCGTTCTGCACTGTATCATGGATATTTATCTTCAAGAATAGTTCCTTGTAGTGTTGTTCAATGTGGATAGTATTTGCGTTAATGCTTGTAAGGTCCTTTTTAGTTATCATTACATATCTGGCAGACGTCCAGTTCACCTTCATTCGAAAATCTAATGACCGCAGAGATCAAACACGAATGCCATNATTACATATCTGGCAGACGTCCAGTTCACCTTCATTCGAAAATCTAATGACCGCAGAGATCAAACACGAATGCCATCCGCAAACAGTTCGTATTCAGAGAAGTTCTCTTTATTCATTTCGTAGACAAATTATGGAACAGCATGATGGGCCGAACAGAATATCGGAGGGGACAAGGAATAAAGATGTCCCTTGCATTCGAATGAGCCGTTGAAATACTACTGTGAGTTTAATCCCCGTCACAGTGACCATGGTTAGGCTCAAAGAAACACACAGTGATGATGCGTAAATTTGTAGAATTGGTTAGGATGCACATTAGCCTGGTAATCGCAATGGTATTAGCGAAGTGACTGGCGCACAGTAAACAACTGCAACGGGGACCAGGAAGAGTAGATGCATTTTAACGTTTGATGAATTTACACTCTTGCAAGAAAGGAGGATCATAATCAGAAATGCGTGCATTTTCTGATTCGTCTGTTTCATCTATTTCGTAGTCACGCCTGGTTGATTATATTGGTGATTTACTAGCAGTTTTAAATTCCGGTTGGTCTTTTTACACTGCATATGATATCATTTTCAATTCCTGTTTGTCTTCTTTTTGCACTCTAGACTTCAAAATACTGAGCTTGACATCTAAGGAAACAAAATCTTAGGAACACCTATTAAAACAACATATTCAGTGGTGTTTCCTATAGCTGCTGCAGTTACATAATAATAATATTTTTTGGGTAATCAATATATATTTAATTTAACACATTAAAATAAAATACATGCTCTATTATCTGTCTCTATTTCATTGGAATTCACTTCATTTGTTGATCCATTGTCCCCCATTAAAGACACATAAATTTTTTTTAGCCTACTATCCTTTGGAAAANATTCACTTCATTTGTTGATCCATTGTCCCCCATTAAAGACACATAAATTTTTTTTAGCCTACTATCCTTTGGAAAATTACGCTTACGAAATCACCCAAATGTCTGCCTGGATGTATGCCCCCGCCCCCTTTTAGTCACCTTTACAACTTTTTAAGATCTGAGAGATTGTAATATAATTTTGTAGGCATGTGTTGCGACTNATTCACTTCATTTGTTGATCCATTGTCCCCCATTAAAGACACATAAATTTTTTTTAGCCTACTATCCTTTGGAAAGTTACGCTTACGAAATCACCCAAATGTCTGCCTGTATGTATGCCCCCACCCCCTTTTAGTCACCTTTACAACTTTTTAAGATCTGAGAGATTGTAATATAATTTTGTAGGCATGTGTTGCGACTNCCCCCTTTTAGTCACCTTTACAACTTTTTAAGATCTGAGAGATTGTAATATAATTTTGTAGGCATGTGTTGCGACTAACGACCATCACAGTGCAGCCTTTTGTAAACACACATCTTCTGTGTATTTATAAAACACTGCAAGTGCAAACTTCTGAGTGTAAATGTATCAATTCGCGACATAGAATGCAATTGTGTTAGTGCCCGAACGACGTTTCGCAAGCCAGTGGAGTCGCGCATTTGTAGTTCGTCACGGATTGGTCAGGAGCTGAGTGACAACAGAACGGCCCTGCAATCGTGAGACAGCTGCCGCTCTGCTCGTGTCTTCCCTCCCTCTCCTTCACCTGTTAGTGTTATGCACACCTAAACCTATGTAACTTCAACAGATACACGGCCCCAAAAGTAATTTACGGCAAAAGACACTGAAAAGTGGGATAATTACCAACACATGATTGTAATTAGTTACACCAATTGTGGCTATTATGCAGTTGTATTGCGCACACTGTTAGTTACAATATTGTAGGTAAACAGAATGTTCGCAAATTATACGTTTAAACTACGGGAAGTGATTCCTTATGAAAAATAACGTCGAAAGTATATAGGACACCGTATACCTAAACGGAATATTAAATGAGTTATGAGCCTATGAATATTGGGTTTTGAAAATGTATTTTCGACGAATACCCTGTACAACGCCTACAAAGTCCGCAGAAAAAAGATGACTTATGCTTACCATTCTGCAGAGACAAATGCGTAATGCTGGCTGACTCCAGTCAGTGAGCACTGTTCAGCTTCAGGAAGCAGTACGTCAGCATAACAACGGCCTACACTCCACTAGTACACGCTCCATAGCTCACCAAATTGGTATGTCCCATTCGACCGTGTGGGACGTACTGCGGGTAAATCGCCACCATCCCTACCGATGGCAGAAAGTATAAGGTATTCGGCGAAAATACATTTTCAAACCNTACTGCGGGTAAATCGCCACCATCCCTACCGATGGCAGAAAGTATAAGGTATTCGGCGAAAATACATTTTCAAACCCCAATTTTCACAAGCTCATATCTCCTTTAATATTCCGTTTAGGTAAACAGTGTCCTGTATATTTTTGACTTTATTTTTCATAAGGAATCACCTCTCATAATTTGGGAGTTTGATTTCCGAACATTCTCTATTAAAAAAGTATTCAAAACATTTGCAGATCACGCATTTATATTTTATCGATACAAATATGTCGACTTTGTTTGTTGCTACTTTCTGTGCATTATTACGAGAAATTCTGGTGGTGTTGTGTCATACCAACTTCTGTTCGTTAATACGCTTGGTTAAAATAAGATTGAAGTTAACAGCATTANTACTGCGGGTAAATCGCCACCATCCCTACCGATGGCAGAAAGTATAAGGTATTCGGCGAAAATACATTTTCAAACACCAATTTTCACAAGCTCATATCTCCTTTAATATTCCGTTTAGGTAAACAGTGTCCTGTATATTTTTGACTTTATTTTTCATAAGGAATCACCTCCCATAATTTGGGAGTTTGATTTCCAAACATTCTCTATAAAAAGTGTATTCAAAACATTTGCAGATCACGGTAAATATAAAATAGCTATGTTTATACAGCTGAAACAAACAACGAACTTTCTGTGCATTATTACGAGAAAGTCTGGTGGTGTTGTGTCATACCAACTTCTGTTCGTTAATACGCTTGGTTAAAATAAGATTGAAGTTAACAGCATTANTCTGGTGGTGTTGTGTCATACCAACTTCTGTTCGTTAATACGCTTGGTTAAAATAAGATTGAAGTTAACAGCATTATACAATATATGAATTAACTTTATTTCCTGTCTTAAATTATTTTCTGAACGATCACAAGTTACAGAATAGTCACTATTCAAAAAAATACCATCTTTACATGATCAACAGATATAATTTCTTTCCTTATGCCAGTTTAACATTTAATTTACGGTTCTTGGGATCACTTTCCTGTGACGGGTATGTATGGGAAATCNTTAACCCTTGAAACGAATATTACATAATTTGGTACGCGTGTGGTACCATGTAAGGATATCTACTTTTACAATTTTCGACCACGTTGGGTAATTATTTTCAAAATAGCAACTATTTTAATTATTAAGACGCCATTTAACGCATTTAAATCAATTTTGTCGGTTGACGATTCATCATGTAAGCATTTTATTTAGAGACATATTGTTGTTGATCCGCTATTTTGGAAGATAGGAATATGCACATGAATAAATAAAGATTTTACGTAATATCTCTGAAACTACATATCAGGAAACAATAAACTGATTCCCATCAAATTCTGTATAGAAATTCTACTTTTGTAGTAGTACTTAAGGAGTAGTTAAAANGAAACAATAAACTGATTCCCATCAAATTCTGTATAGAAATTCTACTTTTGTAGTAGTACTTAAGGAGTAGTTAAAAAATTTTAAAATAACAGCCACGATAAATATTTTAGGTTAGTTTGCCAAATGTCCCAAACAATATAAACCAAACGTTATATGCTGGCAGTATCTACGACAAATGCCGAATGCGCTAATGCAAAACCTTTTAGCTTGCCATTTATGAAGATAGCAGCACATGGAGCAAAAGGCGCTTTTATGCCAACAAATAAACCTATTCCTATCAAATTCTAAGCACAAGTAGTGCTGCGGTAGGGCATAAGAACTTACATTAATTAAGTGACTCGTGAATTTTCTTTTTCATAATGGTNGCACAAGTAGTGCTGCGGTAGGGCATAAGAACTTACATTAATTAAGTGACTCGTGAATTTTCTTTTTCATAATGGTGTCCCTGGAACTATTATAAGGCCTAGGTCAGCAAACCTGTTCTACCAAAGCCTTAGCTGACCTCCCGTGGCGCAGTTGTTTGGTTCGCCTTCGGTCTGGGGTGCAGGAGGTTCTGGGTTTGAATCCCAGGTAAGGCATGGGTGTTAGTTTAAGTTATATCATAAGTAAGTTTACAAGCTATCCCTTGATAAGCTTTAGGCATAACACCGGGGGACGTTAATAAGCCCAATCTAGCAATCCAACCAAAGCATAGGGCTGGCCGTCCACTGCAACCGACTTAGACCGTCCGACAGCTTGTCCGTCTACGGCCGTACACGGCCGAACGATCCGACAAGAGGAGAAGGCATTATTGCGCGTCCATTACACGTGGCCTATCCGGCCGTAGACGGCCGAACATGGCCGACAGACGGTCTGATCTCATCGGGATGGAATTTGACGGTCTCGTTCGGCCGAACAGTGTGCTTTGTGTATTCACGTCAGTAAGTGACTTCTAAAATAGAGTGTTTAGTTTACGTATGCACATTTCGAAGAAACATCAATTGAAGCAGACGTTTTCCTATATTAACATGTGGTTTTCGTTGTGTAATAATTTTGCCATGGGCGCCAAAAAAAATTATTAGTTTAGTGCAAGATTATTTTTCCTTGTGGGATATGTGTGGCAAAAATTACCACCGTTGAGACTTACAAAGGAAACTATGATCAACAAACAGTAACTGAGGAAATGGATGCTCAAGATACGTTAATGAAATGATTTGACATTAATTATTACAATAAAACAAACTTTACCGCATCTCCATTATAAAATTGTGCAATAATGGCAGACGTAATATGCAATGCAATGTACAAAGTTCGTAATTGACATAAATTAAGATACAGTGAGTAAAAACGAGCTATGGATGTACAATTTTAACGTAAACACATCGGATGTAATCGCGTGCTCACTGCTTCTGTGCAAAAGAACATTTTAAACTTTTCTCTTATAGCATATACCTCATTTACACCCCTGTTTTCGCCAACAGAAGCAAATTTGTTTTCCTATTGACGATATGTTGGCTGATGAACAATAATGCCAAAATCTGTGCTGGTGTCATTTCTCTATTAATTGTTATGTTATGCAACAAGCAAATACACTTAACAATTTTGTCAGCTTCGGTAGGGTTCACCTCAACAGTCTTGTACAACAGTCTCCACTTGCTACACATAATACCGAAGGTGCATTCAGTTACTTGACGAGCTTGTGAAAGTCGTTAATTGAAAATGGTTTCTAATGAACTTTGTTTGGACACAGGATACAGTCTCATCAGATAGGGTTTTAGCGGGAACGCTTCAACGCCTAGGAGTATGTACGGGACTGTGATATCATTCTCTGGAAGAACAGAGAGCCAACTCCTCTGCTTCGATTNGGATACAGTCTCATCAGATAGGGTTTTAGCGGGAACGCTTCAACGCCTAGGAGTATGTACGGGACTGTGATATCATTCTCTGGAAGAACAGAGAGCCAACTCCTCTGCTTCGATTTGTTTAACCTGAAAATGCCACCATCACTCTTTGCCGAATGCACTGACGTCAATAGCTATGAGCCTTTAATCCGGTCCAGCGACTGCTTGCAAAACAATAGAAAAATAGTGTTTATTGTTCATGTACACTCTACCAGAATGAAAGGACTTCTGTATTCATACACGTTTTCCATCTATACAGCCGACACANTGTACACTCTACCAGAATGCGGAAATTTCCATAGATGCCAAAATTGTTCAGCTATACAGACATAATCTTCGGGAAAGCGCATATGTACAGAGTGGACGTTGTCCCATATTGCCACGCATGTTTCCTTTACGATTCATCTGTCACATTGTAAATTCTAAAGGAATACTCCAATGTTTTTAGGGCGAGCCAGTAGCCAAGTACCTAAAACAAAAATGAATAGGTAACATAATTGTACAGAACCGAACATAAATAAACAACACAAACAACATACATAACCCCACAATTTGTAAAAATATATTCTATTTATAAATAGTTAACATAACTTGGTATTCCTTATGTTTCTGGGGAGGAGGCGAAGAAAAAATGTTAAGGGCTTCTGGACACCTTCAGGAAAGAGTACAACAAAATTTTTGAGCACAAATGGGGTGACGAATCTATTGATGGCAGTGATTCGTCTTGGCCGTACTTCAGCCAAATGATGTTTCTGAAATCCATTCTAGCTCACCGAAAACTTCAAGGGAAAGTCTCCGTAAAAAAAAAAAAAACACAAGAAGACGTCGAACCAGCAGCACATTCAAGTAGTACGACACCATCATGCTCCCACTATATGTTTCATACACATAAAGATGATGCATCACAACTCATCCAAAACGAAAGTGACGTCTGTGCTGATTCTCCAGCTTCTCATTCCACTTAAGCTGCTCAGCAATGTACTCTTTCTGATAATGTGTCAGAACTCATTCAACCTCCATCCACCAACTTCTACTGGTACTAAGCGCAAAATAAATCTTGATAAATTATAGATGAGCCCTTCCTTGTACTCGAACAATGACAGAATTAACTGCTCTCAGGAAGTGCTGCCTTCAAACAAAACAGCGATAATTAGTTTTTGATAAGTCTGCTTACTACTTTAATGAAGGTTCCTAATCAGAGAAAATTTGCTGTCAGAAATAAACTACAGCAAGTACTCATCGAGGAGGATGAAATAACTACCTAGCCACCACAGTATTTACCATCAGGACATTCGACAGCGAACCCCCCCCCTCCCCCTTCAAACCTTCACCATCCAACTCTCCCTGCTCACTTGGTTATTATCAAATACAGAACAGTGATCAACTGTCGGGCAATCCTCTGCCAGAACAACAAATTGAATCTGTACCACGTTATTTTTCAAGCTTTGCTGAGAATGAGTAGACCATACCATGATATCCTCTGCTCACATATCATTATGTACTTTTGTATTTGTATTACTATGATTCACTAAAAAAAAAAAAATTACATTTTTAAGAGTTAACGAGTTGTTTTATTTGTACTACTTACCTTCAGGTCACTGCCAACCGTTCCTCAGGTGGTACAACTGCTCTTAAATTTGACAATTTAGAGATTGATGGACGTAAGATATTTAAAATATATTGAAATGACTCAACACTCTTCCGATAGTAATCAAAAAACTTTGCACTATCGTCTTGAAGTTTATTGTATAGATGGTGCACGGAACACACCCAGGCGACACCTTTCCCTAAGTATCGTGTATACACAATATTTTCGTTGTTTCGCTCCACGTCTCCTCATACCGAAGGGATTGTCTAATAATAATAACATACCCTCCGCATCCATTCCGATAATTTGTATTTCTAGCAATTAGCACGAGGACGTCCAGGTGGTAACTGAGAGCGTATTTTCTTTTCGTCGGCTGACCGTTTGCTCCAGTGGACGATCGATCGGCTCTTCTGCCGGTCGTCCATTTAGACGGCCAGTGGACGGTTAGGCTTAGACTGATTACAGCCGAAGTTGATGCGCCGAATCCTACCTCCGTAAAGCAGCTAGTTGCACGCCAGCTTAAAGTACGAGGGGTTTTAGTTTCTAGTGCTAGGTAGGGAACGTGCGTATTTGTAATTGTCTCATTAGTGTTGCAAATGTTTCAGGTTCCACCTGTAATGATACCGCTGTCAACGAGACGTCAAGGTCTACTTACCATGTAAGCTTTTAAGAAAGTCATCAAAATTATATGCCTCCATGTCGAGGAAGGCAGGCTCAATAGTTATATCGGCAACTCCTTGTTTTATTCATTGTTCATGGAAACAAAATAACATACAAATTTTAAAAAAGAAGCAGAAACCAAGAAATTGAACATCTAAATCTTTTAAATTCAATAGAAAGCAGTCAAACATACAAAATCATCATTTATAGTCTTCTTATGGTCCTATAAACTAATAATGACTAACAACAAATGAAACTATACACGGTTAAAGCAACTGTTAATTGAGAAGGGAGAAATATAAACAATTTTAAGAGCCCTCCGATCTCACAGAAAGGCGTAAGTGCGAGTCATGTTGTCTACGCCTGTTGGTCAGATCGCAGTTATTGCATGGAAATTTGTAGACATATAAGACCGAGATATATTTGGTATTCTAGGTAACATAGGGACAGATAGAGATACGCCACTTCGTTATTATATATCAAGATACGTATTGAAAGTCCACAGGCTGCACATCTCCATCTTCATAAAAATGGCGCTTGCACCACTTCGTCATATCGAAGAAGATATATTATTTAAATGATTTGAATTAACGGTAGAAATTTTTTGAAAAGTATGAGCTTATATTTTCATTTTAAAAGGAGAATAAAATTTTTATCTCTTAAAAAATTTAAGTATTTTGCTAAATAAAATATAGTTAAACCGATTACTTAAAATATGTTTGTTAATGTGAAAGTATCCCATAAAAACACTCTCAATAACAAAACTATCTTAAACAAATATCATACACACACCGTATGTCCGGATAACATTTGCATACTTTATTTATGCACAGTAAGTAACATTTTATTTAGTTTGTTTTTTAACTTATTCCACGATAAGAAAGTAATAATTTAAAAATGAAATTAATACGTCTCTGTATCACAGAACATCTTAAATATTAAAATCGATTATTTCATTTTAAATTACGAGAACTTGTTGAGTAATAAATAAGTATAATTCATAGATATCAAAGCAGTTTCTTCCAAAACTAAACAAATATGACTTCTGCAAATACCGGCAACTAAGACTTTATTGTTTTTTAATTTCGCCACAAAAAAAATTTTTATTATGGAGGAAAATAATTAACATGTTTAAATACTTCCACATCCGCACCCTTTTAAGCGGAATACTAAAGCTTTTCTTTTCCGATAGCAAATTTACTCTATACACATATTGATTAAAATACAAAGAATTTGAAAGTCGTGAAGCACAACGTACATGTTTTATAATGCCGGACTGCTGTTATTGCTGGTTTCTGACTGTGAAAAAACATCCAGGAATGGTAGTAAGTTGTCTTATCCCCTTCGCGCTGTAAACGATTATATTTACTTCGTCTTTTATGAACATATTTTCAAACATATATCATATTGTAAGAAATACATTGACAATTCGAAAATAGGCTAGATAAACACACATTTCCGATAAATTGCAACGTATTTTGATTTAATCATATAATAATACTGCCTGTGTGCCGTTTAAAACAGTAAAACGGAAATGCAACATATATAACAGCTTTCTTGCTGAACGAATCACATTAATAATGTTCCTCCAAATCGACGATAATAACACAGCTGTAGAGCTCGCTGTGTCAGTGCTCACAAATGGTTATCTCGACACACGAAAGCACTCAGTGTAATAGGCGCTGTACCGAGCCGTATAGTACAGTTACAGCCATAAATTGTCTCACCTTGCAACTGGCCAACAAATATGACCACTAATTCGGAAAGAATTAATCGTAAGAGTCATGTGATGATGATATATCTTATACTGCAATATACAAAGTAAACATGAAACCTAATATTACATAAAGAATATGTATATGATTTGTGTATGAATGCCCAAATTATAAATATATTTTATTCCTGGAGATATTTAAATTGTAATATACCCTAATATTCTGGCGAACATTTGACTAAGGTGGCAAACAAACACTATCTTGAGAAATATAATTAACCTACTTTACATTGGACTGTTATATATACACTGGAGAGCAAGAAAAAAACTGGTACACCTGCCTAATATCGTGAAAGGCCCCCGCGAGCACGCAGAAGTGTCGCAAGACGACGTGGCATGGACTCGACTAACGTCTGAAGGTATGCAGGAGGCAATTCACACCATGAATCCTGCAGGGCAGTCCACAAATCCATAAGGGGGCGAGGCGGTGGAGATCTCTTCTGAACAGCACGTTGCAAGGCTTCCCAGATATACTCAATAATTTTCATGTCTGGTGATTTAGGTGGCCAATGGAAGTGTATAAAGTCAGAAAAGTGTTCCTGGAGCCACTCGGTAGCAACTCTCGACGTGTGGGGTGTCGCATTGTCCTGCTGGAGTTGTCCACGTCCATCGGAATGCACAATGGACATGAATGGGTGCAGGTGATCGGGCAGGATGCTTAAGTATCTGTCACCTGTCAGAGTCGTATCTAAACGTATCAGGGGTCCCATACCATGACAGAGCCTCCACAAGCTTGAAGAGTCCCCTGTTGACATGTAGGGTCCATGGATTCATGAGAATGTCTCCATACCCGTACACATCCATCCACCGGATACAATTGGAAACGAGACTCGTCAGACCAGGCAACGTGTTTACAGTCATCAACAGTCCAATGTCAGTGTTTGTGGGACCAGATGAGGCGTAAAGCTTTGAGTACACGAGTGCACAACGGTACACGAGTGTACAACGGTACACGAGTGGACCTTCGGCTCCGAAAGCCCATATCAGTGATGGTCCGTTGAATAGTTCGCACGCTGGCACTTGTTGATGCCCCAGCATTGAAATCTGTGCCAATTTGAGAAAGGGTTGCACGCCAGTCACGTTTAATGATTCACGTCAGTCGTTGTTTGTCCCGTTCGTCCACGATTTTTTTCCGGCAGCAGCGATGTCGAAGATTTGATGTTTTACCGGATTCCCGATATTCACGGTACACTCGTGAAATGGTCGTACGCAAAAATCCAAATTCTATCGCTACCTCGGAGCTGCTATGCCCCATCTCTCGTGCGCCGACTATAACAACACCACGTTCAAACTCACATAAATCATGATAACCTGCCATTTTAGCAGCAGTAACCGATCTAACAACTTCGCCAGACTCTTGTTGTCTTATGTAGCCGCTGCCGACAGCATCGCGTTACTCTGATTGGTTCCATACCTCTATTACTTGCATACGCACGCCTTTACAATTTTTTTTGGCGCTCCAGTGTATGACGTTACTGTATGACAAGCTTCGTTGTACTCGCGTAATTCGTTCATAGTAATCAATATTTTTTGCAAATTTGTGCCTAATAAAATGCTTAATAACATTATAAAGTATGCATTTAATTAGCATTAAAATAAATTGTTCACTTAGAGAGAGCTGGATTTCAAATCAAGCAAACTTTCTGATAAACTGGAAAAATTTAACGTTTTTTAAAATGAGATTTCCTGCAACATATGCGGATTATTTTGTTATTTTGTACTTATATGTTACAATTATACGTGCATTTCCCGCCCATAGCGACGTGAAAATGTTTTTAGTAAACAAATTTGTAAATTTATAAAACTTATCCAATGTGTACCGTATGTACGACCAAAACATATTAAACGAATAAAATATCGTCTTTCCGCAAACAAAAAAATGCGCCGAGTCCTTGGCACGAACAATATAAACCAAATGCCACAAAAAAAAACATAAAAACAATGTGGCAAAAAGAAACGAAATTACTAAAGGTCCCCGCACAAACAAATAAACACGAAGCGTTATATATACAAATAATAAAACATGCTGGGTGATCGTATATGGCACAAATGAGAAGATAAAAAAAAAAAATGTATGTACACAAAATTTCTTGTATAACTAATAACATTAAGGCCCAGAAGATGAATTAATTTCTAATAAATAACAAGATATGATTTGTGGTTGTGCCTTAGTATGACTAAAAATTTTCATAGAATTTATTCACTTCATTTTTTCTTAGGGGAACACAAACACAATAAAAGCCTTTAAAAAATTATGATTTNATGACTAAAAATTTTCATAGAATTTATTCACTTCATTTTTTCTTAGGGGAACACAAACACAATAAGTGCCTTTAAAAAATTATGATTTTAATATCTTTCAAAACAAATTTAAAAACAGTTTTAAATTAATTTATGAGAGAGAGAGAGAGAGAGAGAGAGAGAGAAAAAGAGATAGAGCAATGCGAGATAAAATTTTAGTCCTCGACAACCGTAGAAACGAAAACGAAATTTGACAAATTAGTTTAAATTTAATAAGATGACTATTAACACTGTTTTCAGCTCTAAAATAATAAAAGGAAGCAGAGAGAAAAAGACGATACCAGGAAAAGGGCTGATAGCTAAGGCGCCGAGATATAATCCGTCATCTTTGAATTTTCCAATTTTCCATTAAAATTTCCCGTTTTTCTCTCAAAATCAATTATTTTCCCTGAAGACTGTGATGACGTTTTTATCAATACACTAACACACCCCTCCAACACATTTTCTGCAACAATCGACATAAATAAGGCAGAATACGGTGATAATACTGGCTACTTATTTCCCGAAATCCCGAATGAAGTTTTTGATGGACTCAGATAATTGATTGGCCTTAAAAAACGCGGTGATCTCTCTCACATTAACGATATATCTTCAATCATTATTAAACTGAAGGGCCTGAGATATATTACATGATGCGATAAACTGCTTTCTTCTGAAATTGTAATTTCAAAATTATAATAATAAATTATTATAAAATAATTGATTTTTCCTAATTTTTGTGTGTCGTATATTTTTTTCCCTCAAAACTTTAAAGTTGTGCTACAGACTCGACTATTTAAGCAAAAATCTGCATATAAAATGATAATAAAGACTTTAGTATAAAAATTCATGGATAGCAGACTGCATACAAATATTAGTTCTCTCTACACGTACAAATTTGGAGACAGTTCTCAAACGAATGTAATTTCTATACATATGGGTGGGGACAAACTGAAGGATTTATTGAAGTATTGGGATATATCAGAATGATTGGAATTGATAAGAATTGATTAAAATGATTGAAATAAATCAAAGGATTGGGATTGACCAAAGGATTGAGATTGATCGAAGGATTGTCATGGATTGCTGTGGATTGCGGAGGAGGATTGCTAAGGATTGAGATTGATTTAAGGATTGGGATTGATCGAAGGATTGGGCTTGATCGAAGGATTGGGATTTATCAGAGGAATTGGGATTGATCGAAGGATTGGGATTTATCGAATGATTGCCATGGGTAACTGTGAATCGTGGAGGATTGCGAAGGATTGTCGTGAATTTCTTTGGATTGAGGAGGATTGCGAAGGATTAGTGTAGATTGGTATGGGTGGGTGTGGATTGGTATGGTTTAGTGTGGGTTTGTATGGATTGGTGTGGATTGATATGGGTTATGATGTAGATTGATGGAGAAGGTAAACAATGTAGAGTGCACACGCAAGCTGCGCATAGGCCACTCCTCGTGTTCCAACACTGGACTTTTTTTCTGAGAATATCTCTATCAACGAACGTGTATAGGATTGGATGTAAAAATACGTTTTATGTTAGTGCTTTGAAACGTTTTTACACTTACTATAACATAGTTTGAATAAAACTATATTATATTAAGGTTGGTCGTATAAAAGGGCGGGTCTGTTGAAAATTCAAATCTAAAGAAACCCATC
The DNA here is from genome assembly GCA_002778355.1 of Clitarchus hookeri. Lineage (NCBI taxonomy): Eukaryota > Metazoa > Arthropoda > Insecta > Phasmatodea > Phasmatidae > Clitarchus > Clitarchus hookeri. The sequence goes on from NQII01001540.1 coordinate 79,746, forward strand.
CATGTCCATCAATGTTGACCATGTGACTTTGTCAATTGTACTGGCAATGGATGAGTCAATACCGGAGACATGCGTGGGAAACGAAAATAGGTCTCCATCATCTTTAGTTTATGGATAAGATATGAACCGACATTTTCTACGTCGCTGTCAGCCTGTTGACATGATGATGTCAGTGTGTGTGCGTTTATATTCATAAACAGTTACCGTCAGATCTTTTCCGAACACAAATTTCCAAACTACTCAATTAGGTGATAACAAGCTATAAAAGTGAACGTGGATGTACTAACCTGATACTTTCTGGCAAATCACAGATTGCTCAAGGAATCAGTGCCCCAGAACGAGACCGCCTGCATATTGCTGTAAACCACCATCAAATATGTGTAATTCTCTTAGTAAAGTAAGATAAATTTATTAATTCCAACCGAGTTATTTCATTGGATCGCCCTCAGAAGTCACTCATTTGAAGGAACTCAAATAATCTTTTAATTTTCTGGAGTGAGTGAGATGCAGTAATAACTAGTGACTTTGAGGAATCGAATTCCCGCTTCCGTCACTTCGATGTTTCAGTTTCCACCAGCTTGGTAAATTATTTTTACTTATTCGACTAAGTTTTCGGTGACTCAGATTGGCAGCGCAGTATCTCTGGTTGGCGACGTGTAACTTCTGTGTGAAGTTTGACTGTGTAGGGAGGAAATAGCACAGCACCTTCCTGAAGGCTGGGGTGCTCAGGGGAGAGTCGCGTGCTGGGGCCGGGAGAACGACGACGAGAATAGCCGAAGATGTCTGAAAAGGAGCTTCAGTGCCGTGGGGCTCTCTGGAGATTCGGCCCTGTAGTGCTACCGAAAACCTCCCTATCCCCGCTGCCAGGACGCGAGTTATCGTACCCTAGGCTGCTCGGTGCGGCGACGGAAGAAGAGGCAAAAAGAGAGACCTTAGCGTGTTCACCTGTCTCCCTGAACGCCGCCCCTCCCGACACTGTTTATATTCTGCAACAGCGGAGGACATACCTGGGGCTGCTTTGTCACCTGCTGCTGGAGGCCTCCTTCCACCGCTCTCAGGTAGTTTCAGGGCCGAGATGTGCGCACATTCCATCCCCCTGGACCAACAACGGGGTCGCCTCAAGGTCACAGCCCGCACGCGCTGCTCTCTTCCCCCGCAACATCCAGCCAGTGGATACATTACATACTGGCTGTGTCCAAATTAAGTACCACGTGCCCTCGATAACTTGCCCTTGATCCCTTCGTATGTACAGCCAACAGAGGTCACTGTAGACAGAGGGGTGACTTACCAAAACAAAAAGTAAAAGTGCATGATTGTTCTTGTTTTAAGTTGAGTTTGCTATTTGCATTTTAACCTCCCGTGACACTTGCACAAATATCGTTATTTTTTACCAGTATAAAATAATTTTTTTCCTAACCAATAGATAGTTTTTAGTTTAACCATAGTCGTCACCCTGTGTGACCTTCGTTACCCCGGTTGACGGTAATATCTCCTTGTTTCCTTTCTGAAAAACTATGCGTTTGTGAATTCCGACGCTGTTGTTCGTTTCCATCTCTAGTTACTCTTCGCTAGTTCCATTTGTATTAGCGACAGTAACAAGTGTTTCCCGCAGTCATGCAAAGTTTTAAACACCGGACAATGGAATACTCAAATCTGGAGAGAATCGAAAATCAAGAAGCATTTGGGGTACATTTATACTTTTTAAACTAAACTTCTGAAAAATCACCTTAAGTATAACTAATTTTTATTTATGTTTAATATATATATATTACAGTAGTTTGTCCTTCAGTGTTCCTTAAAACGCCTTATTTTCTGGTAAAACTAATGTTTTACTTATAGTTTTACTAAAAAAAATTCAAATTTATTTCATAGTATAAATTATAAACAGTAATAAAAATGTAATGCTGGTAACTGCAGAAAGTAAGCAATTCTTAGGTAAGTTATTATTGAATTGATTTTTTTGAAAGTACGGTACTTGTAAAATAATTATTTCCTACTAATTTCAGTTTTTATATACGATTGGTGGTTATACATTTGCATGTTGGTTATAAAATATATTTTTCACTTCCCTCGCACAAATACAGGCGTTTCTTGCACATGATGTTTCTTTCCAGACCTGTTTACAATCAGATTCCCCATTTTGATAAAAATCTTGGCAACCGAATTCCGTTACGTCTACACAACACAATATACGAATTATCGGAATTTGCAACTTCACGCGTCTCTCATGTTCCCGCATTTGTTATTACTGCCCTAATTTTATTATTTTAATAATACAGGTATTATTTATGTTTATATTCACTAATTCAGTTCCGTTCCGATACATGTATTGTTTTGGCGCAAGTGTATTAGGAGAGTTGAAATGTTGAAAAGGAATGGTTGGTCACTAATATCAGCAAGAAATAAGAAACGTCAACAGCATGTACGTTTTAATCAAAATAAGTGAAATAAAGTAATTCGGCTAGGTAACTTTCAAAACGTAACAGTTTGGTTATGAAAAAGAGTGCACGTTCTTAAATAAATTCTATTCATACAAGCCATTCATTGCGTTTACAGTTCATTGAACATCATAACCTCAGTGTTAAACATTACAATCACACTTCCACTTTTTCTATTTAATGAAACATCTAGTTGTTTGAACATTTTAACTGTGGTGATACGGGTTGGGCAAACTAATATAGTTAATTTTGAATGATGGATAAGAAAAATAGCAAATGAGACTTCCAGCAGCGGATCGTAACAAATTCCTAAAATACGTTTTTTTCATTTACACACTTTTGTAATACAATAATGTGACAAAACTGTTTTGATATTTCTCCCTACTGAATTCATGCCTACAACAAAATATTCAACACTAAATTTGTGTTCTAAAACCCTACATTTTAGGGCTAATATTTTGATGATGTGTGTTATGTGACACTGGAAGGTCTCAAAGTGATTATATACTGTAGATTTTATGTTGCCTTGCTTTTGGGGCACTGCAGTTATAATAAATGACTTGATAAAACACTCCTAGTAAGGGCACTGTTGTATGTGGTATTTAAATTCACTCTAATAAGTATAAGGGCATTAGAGACTTTGTCTATGTACAAATATAGCACTATATTTGGTATCCAGTATTTTAAAATATTGCATAAAGTACTGTATTAATTTGAGTTCAATTTTAGATTGTTTATACGCGTTTACGGCAACGTGATGTGGCTATGGTGGTTTCATCTGTTGGTCGGCTGTGATGAAGGGCATCCTCCCTTCCTGTTGGTTTTTTAAGCCAATCATAGCTGTTCCTGATGGGGGCTGGTATTATAAAGCAGCCTTGGGTGGCAGAGAGCCTGTATTGTGGAGCTAAAATTGCAATTTCGCCCGACTTAGGCTCATTAGCATTTGAATTAGAGACACCAGTCATTTGGGCGAAATGGCGCCGTGGTCTCCCCATCGAATGGAATGATGTTCAGCCACACATATCTGGTATGTCGTCAAACCTTACAAAAACCTCCTGTGTTACAGTTGAGCACAGCATGGGAAAGAAACTAGATCTCAGCACTTTGTTCGTGGCCAGATCGTTGGGGCCAGACACATGGAGCTCTCTAACTCCGAATTCATACAGACACTGGAATTTCCACGGACCACCATTTCAGTAGTATACCGTGAGTTCATCGACTCTAATAAAATCATCGACGCCAGAGATAACTTCCGCAGTGAACAACGTATCGATGATAGGAGTCGGTTGGTAGCTGCGGATAAACAGACCACAGTGGAGCAGATAACTTGCAAATTCAAGGCTGGACCACAACGACTTGTGATCATCCATACCATCCAGAACAATTTCCTCGCTATAGGATACAGAAGCCACCGCCTTGCTACAACTATTAATGTAGACGAGGGAGCACCACCATTGGACCCTCGACACGTGGATAAATGTGGCCTGGGCAGATATGTCCCGGCACACGTTGGTACACACCGATTTAAGGGCACGAGTGCGTTGCCAAGTATATGAAGCGATGGATCCCTCGTGTCAGCAGGGTATATTTATGGCCGAAGGTGGTGGTATCCTCGCATGGGGACTGTTTACTTGGAAAAAATGGGTTCCTGGTATATGTGTCATCACCCCTTACCAGCGAACGATACAGGGACCTGCTGGCAGATTATGTGCACCCATTTCTGCGCCTATAGCAACCTAGAAGAGACCTATACCTACAGAAAGTCAATGCGCTGACCCCCAATTGTAACAGAGTGATTGTCTTGCCCCTGAGGTCGCCGGAACTCAGTCCTATTGAACACATCCGGGATGCTGTTGAGAGTGATATGAGCTCCGAGTATCCTGTACTGACCGTTCTCCGTGCATTGTGGGAGGCTGTGCAGCGATCATGGATCAGTATGACTCCCAACCACTTCTGATGTCTTGTGGATTCCATGCTAAGCTCCATCACCGCCTTTATCAGGGCGAAAATGGGTGATACACACTACTACGCATGTATCGCTAATTCATTTGATAATGCGTGTATTTATGGCATGACCAGCATTAAGTTGCTTATTGTGGTTAGATAAGGGGTAGCCATACTCAGGAGTGTTTCTGAGACAACTGCGTGATCAGTTCACGTTGTTCTTACAAACTGCAGGGTTGGTTTGCAAGTTGTAGGTGCACCCTTTTTTGGGGTTGCTTGGTTGCTATAATCTGCCAAATAATTCATCTTAGTCGTACAGTAAGTTTGCTGAAGTTTTTTTTATTTTTTAAACAAAAAACATTTGTGCAGCCGATCTTAAAATACTTACACTGTTTCTAGGCATATCAAATTCTCTCTCATCAACGAATATGTTGACAAACATTCCACTGTCTTGAAGTATAGATGAAATATGACAATATAATAGTGAATATGAAAAGAGAGCCTACTTATTCGAAGCATTCGTGTTTACTTTTGGTTTAAAATTGGCCAAATAGAATCCTGCACAAGTAATAGTAAAGAAAGTAGAGTNGACAATATAATAGTGAATATGAAAAGAGAGCCTACTTATTCGAAGCATTCGTGTTTACTTTTGGTTTAAAATTGGCAAAATAGAATCCTGCACAAGTAATAGTAAAGAAAGTAGAGTTTTTTTTTATTTCAATATTATTTATCCCGAAAACACAAATGTGTTAACACACAATAAACAGTGAGATAAAATATATAATTTTACATTCTCACACCCCCTTCCCGCTTCCATCTGACACAAGTTTCTTAAATACGATATAAAAGAGAGTATAATTTCTTATTTATTTATGTTAAATATGAACAATTCGCTATATGTTAAATTGTACAAATTTACAATTAAAAAACCAACCAATAATGCAGACATTATAAAAAAAATCATAACATGTGAGTGCATGAAAGTTACGCAGCAGTGTATTTATTTGTTCATATGTGGCAGAAATATACGTAACTGGCAGCCCGAAAGTGGAAATTAGGCACCAGGGCTTAAAAAATTTGGAGCAACCGTGAATAGAGTTCATATATGTGTCGTGTTCCTTTGGTTGAAGTGGGTTTTCAAGTGTGCTTTCTTGCCCTTGCTGTAAATTTTGACAGCGGCAAACTAACGTATTTTTGACGTATATTTCTAGTGCTCGAAGCCAGGTAAGGGTCTTTAGCTGGTGAGTTTGAACAAACCCACTGTAAACCATTGTCGTTTGTATCTAACTTGAACAACACCGTGCTTAAAAATTGTGACTAATATGAGCAAAATATAAGGTTTTCGTCGATAACACCTTGCTGTGCACATTTCCGTCGTTTTTCTTTTGCTATCGGCTGTCATCCGTGTTAGCAGGAGAGTAGTATAATTATGGGCATCAGACAATGTATTTCAAATGAGAGTTGCGTGACTGTGCATGTGGTTATGGCTGGCGGTCTTCGGCTCGACTCGGACGAGCTCAGCAATCTTCGGCACGACTCCGGGGATGCTCAGAAGCCATCGACTCGGGACGAGGCGTGCATGGTGCTGAATCGGAATGACATGATGAAGGAAAAGAAATTATCGCATAGAAACCTAGCTACAAACAGCTACATACACACGTTTTTCTCAAGTGGACTGCTGGTATCGATGCCAGTTTATCATGAATTTGGTGGGGGAGTCGGCAAGTGGCCTAACCTACCCAACAAAAAAAAACATGTTTGAAATCTGTAGAATTGCATGGGAACCTTAATGTTAACTACCAGGCCGTTACATCGATTTCAAAATAAATTGACTTCTTAAGTGATTTTATTTCTATCTGTTTTAACAGCTAAAAGCTGGAAAAATGTTTAAAAAAAACTTTTATTTTCAAAGTGTTGTGCTTAAAACTTTACTTGAACAGGTGAATGACATGGTATAAAATAAAAAACTGCAAATGCATAATATAAAAAATATTTATTTTTAAATAATCCATATATGAGAGATTTCCTTTTCTCAAAATGTTGCATGAGATTGATGATTGCCTTCCAATCTTCTCATGTATTTGTGAGTGTAGCCAAAGCCTTGCTGCATTAACTATTCTGTGGGCCAGATAGTGACAAAGGTGCGGGTCCCCTCTCCATATTCCTAAGTCAGTTGTAAGCCTGCATTATATACGCGATTCAGTCTGCAGTTTCATGTCTACATCTAAAATATTCATGCTACATAACCATAAGGAACAGTATGTACACCATCATCACATATGAGCCAGTCGCTTGGCATCGGGGTAACACAGAGCTAAATTATTTACAGAATCTGTATACAGTACATGCTGATGTGATCGTATTGTGTTCGTGGCCGCAAGCATTGTTTGCTGCTCGTTTAAGACTACTAGATTGTTGGAAAATTAGATTTTATTTTGTATCACACGCTTCTGAATTATCTTAGCATATTAAGTGACCTTCTCGCTGTACTTATACATGTATAATTTTGCTCTGAAGCTTATGAATTAGGTCATTATCTTACCACTGCACTCGTCTTTGAATTTGCCAACCAATTTCTTTTTGGTGGGCGAAAAGCCCTTGTGGTCTGTGGGATATACACTCGTGTCGAACTCTGCAATGAACCGGGCGTTCAAAACCATGTCCTTATAAGAGTCCCGGTTTCGAATCTGATACAGGAACGTGTCTGTATCTGTATACAGGAACTCGATGTCTTCTCTGTACCGAGCCTTCATCGTGCCATATTGAAATCTGTACATTAAGATTTTTTAGAGTTCGAGCACTTGAAAGCTGGTGAATATAGGTTTATGAAAAAGTATGACTCCGTGTTGCAGTCGAATTAGAGGAAGATTCTCTTCGTAAATTGTTCTATCTAGGAATGTTGGCTGGGCTACCAGTTTTTTAAGTCGCTTTTGGATGCAAAAAATTATATTTGTTTGTGTTTTCTTTTGTTTTCCATCAATTTTCCAAATGTTTCTTTACCGGCCAAATTTAAAAAAAAAATATTTTTCAAAGTTTTTGTTTACTGCCTGATGTTTTGCAGTGTTCAGCTTAATGTAAGGTTTCTGCGAGGGTCTTTGCTCGAATTCTAGTACTTTGAATTTGCGTAACCTTTAATCCCCGTTCCAACACCTGTTTCAAGTTGTGGTAATGTACAAGATAGTGTTTCTTATTTTATAATAATTTCGCATTTTTGGAGCTTGGGGGACACTAGTTAACTGGTGGGAATGGCAAATTACTATCTTCCTCGTGCATGGCTGTGAGCAACTTGGTGTCGACCTCCAGAATATAGTCAGCATTAGTAATATCTAGCATGCTCGTGACATCGATGCTGGTGTTGACCTATCTGAATTTGTATACTGGCAAGAGGCAGCATGGCCCACAAATAAAAAATTATTTGCATTGAGGTATTGCAAAAACATGGTGGGCTTGCGGGATCATGTAGCTTGGGCGCATAGGTTTTGTTTGTCACCCCATCTCACTTCACGCACTAGGCCACGCCACCACGAATTCCATTTTCAATATACATATGCATGTTGTAATCGGTTAGAAACTCTAGATTTACCGCCATCGTATTTAACTTTGCATAGAATGTGAACCCTGGAGCGCTGTCGTAGTGTGCACAGTCTAGTTCGTATGTTGACATACATATATTTCTGACATTTTCAAATATATCTGCCATGGTGAGCATGTCCATCTTCAAGTACAATTCTGAATACTTTCCCAGGTTCGCACAATTTAACGTTTGCCATACTGCCTGGGCATGGGAATATTCTTCGTCGCTGATACCAGAGCCTGTCAGCCTGTTATAGAATTCCTCTTTCTGAGGCAGCTGCTACTCGTCCAGCTTCTCTTAACTGTCGACATAATCGTGTAAACACGCCCTTGCCCATTACGAGAGGCATTTGGTCGGCACTGAAGAATTTTGCGATTTTTATAAATTTATTATGCAGTAAAAATTCGGCCAGAGATGCATAACTTCATTCCATGACCTGGAAAGTATCTACAAACTAGATAGAAAATCTGTCTCCCCGCTGCTTTTAAAATGTGATTAATTATTCGTTCGTGTGAAATGATAAAAATGTTGGTCGTATCGTATCCTTGCTGTCATACGATAAAATTCTCATCGTAGCTCAGGTAATGGAAGAAAATGACGAATTTCGTCGGTCTACGGCGCAGTAAATTGCAGCTGGTGCAAGCGGGTCCTATGTACCGCCCGGTGAAGTGGTCGTGGTGGTCGTGTTTCCTCACCTTGTTATTTTCGTACGTGAATGGAGCAGTGGAATAGCAGCACCATGTTGCTCTGGAATAGCTGGTCTTTCTGCGGAGGTGAGTGTCTCCATCGGCTTCGATATAAGATCAATATTATAANGGCGCAGTAAATTGCAGCTGGTGCAAGCGGGTCCTATGTACCGCCCGGTGAAGTGGTCGTGGTGGTCGTGTTTCCTTACCTTGTTATTTTCGTACGTGAATGGAGCAGTGGAATAGCAGCACCATGTTGCTCTGGAATAGCTGGTCTTTCTGCGGAGGTGAGTGTCTCCATCGGCTTCGATATAAGATCAATATTATTAATTTTTTTGCAAATATCGACAATTACCTTTATGGACTATTTCTCTGCATCCACCCCATGTATATGATAGGGTGCTAACTAAGTGGGGATGTTAGTTCCGCAGGGATGATGTTGTCTAAATGGATGTAAATGCATGAGCTATATGCCATGTGCTTCTGATAGGCATGTGTGTAGGAGTGGCTGGGGTCTGGTTCGCAGGTTTGAATCAAATTTAGAATGGGTTCAAAATGTGCGTAGGTGACGATGGCTAATTTATCAATGAGGTGAGTTCTAAAATTTTAATACTGGTGGGCTACCATCCTACTTCTGCTGTTTCATCTCGAATCTGGCTGGGGCATTTTCCATGCAAAATTTTTGTGTTGTTCGAGGCACTGCTGTCCCGACAATCCCGTAATTCGTTGCATGGTACATAATGATAATATGTGAAACAGCACTTGCATATATGAATTACACAAAGGTGGGCCATCAACTGAGATCTTATAAAACGCTCGAAATTTTTTACATAGCATTAGTGGGCGTTCCCATTTTCGGCCATCACCAGAAATATGTCGAAATAAAGTGGCTTCTCTTCTTCCACCACACATATGTGTACAATAATATCCTTCTCGGCATTGAGATAGTAAACATTGATAGAAAAAAGCAGGATTGTTTTATAAAAAATTTTAATTTGTCTCATGGTTTAGGGAACTCTAGCTCAGAAAAATAAAATTTGGTTTCCAGTTCGTGATAGTGGTTGTCGACGCGAAACAGGTGTTCGACTTCCACATAATATACTAGAATGGCCCATTTGAAGCACATCTGATCACTGGTATTTTGTGGGTAAATTACGGCCTTCCTGTTCTTGGCCCCAACTGGCCGCTCGATGTACGATGATATGCGAAGTGGGTCCAGCTTTTATATGTGGACCTTATGTGATTAACTTTCGGCAGTGTCCACCCGGAACCACGTTATTTGAACGTTTCTTCCACTTCGCATATTTTTAGGTTGTTACAACATTTTCTATTTTATCAGTCTCATACACAAGCACATTCGCAGTCTGGAATGCTCTTTTGTCTGTACCTTCATCGAACGAAGCCGGTTTTGCATTTTCACACTCTAGCCACATATTACATTTAAGTTCAACTTGATCTTTTAATTCTTCTGTGAGCTGGCCAACGATATCATTATTCATGTGAGCCATAAAATAACAAATATATTTTGACAAATCGTCCTTGGTTTGAGCGATATACGTCGTGACATTGCGTCGGAAAGCCATTTCAGCCTCCACGAAACCTTTGTCTTTAGTATTCCCAGAGCCTACGATGATTCTTGGGCGTGAAGGTCGCTGACAATTTCGTCGATTATCATCTTGGACCATTGGTTTTGTAGGAAGTATACTCGTATGCTTCGGCGAAGAAGACTGTACACGGTGAAATTTGTCAGGCGGAAGTCCTAAAGCTATGCAGGTTTTCGCATGGGTGTGCAAGCTATCGCGTCTAGCAAATGACACTCCACAATCTGCGCACTTGTGTACTACTCGATCTGCATTCTTCACTCAGCCATAATTCTCGTGCTTATGAGTATGATGGTTGAACACGAAGGTTTTATTGCAGAAGCGACATGGGTAATTATGTAATAGTCCAGTAGATGATACCGATGTAGTTGAAGTTTCTCTGGAGGGTACTGCGAACAGCACTGACTACGACAACGTAGGCACCTCATCTGAAGCCAGCAATGGTACAAGCAATCACAAAGCTGGAACACCTGTCGCATTGCGGACATAACTGGATATCTGCAGGGCAAAATAAAAAAAAAGCATAATTAATATATCTGATTATTTAAAGCTATAAGTTTTCTTCACTGTCCAATATTGAATAAACGCGTAATTACAAACACGCTTGATAATTCCCCACAAAATTTAATGGAACAGCCGAAAAAAATAAATAAATAAGGATACCGAACTGAAGGCTAAGAAGGCCAGGAGAGAGAAGACGATCTATCACCTTTCCCATCAGACGAAAGACTGACACGATGCTTTTTTTTTTTCTAATAACTATCCTAATTACTAAGTGTTAAGTGTTGTCCGGGGGTAGGTCTGGACTGTATTGCGTATCAGGGCTAAACCCCATACGCCAACATGAGAGGAGATTTAGGAAAGGAGGCGTGCATCGCGGCAAAGAGGGATAAAGCAGCCAAGGCCAGGTTTGTGGCCATGACTGCATCCCTGAGTGTGTAATAGCTGAAGCTATAACTAAGAAGGGGGAAGGCAAAAACTGGCATATACGCCGCAAAAACCCTCCCGGCAGGAAGTAAGTTCAAAACTTCTTTATGCATTAAAAAATGCTAAGGGAGACAAAAGGTGTGGATTCCATACTCTTTAATGTGGAGTTGAAAATCTAGAAGAGAAAGAGGCGGGGCTGTGGACGCAAGCGTCCTTGAGGGGAGACTGCTGTCAATATTTCTGTGCAGGCACACCTGCACAATAATATTGACAGCACCTGTTTAATGCAGGGAATCCCTGCTTCTCGTCGTGGAAGTCGGCGAACTGGGCAGTTCAGTCATGGCACCTACTCCATCTTCACTCTTCCGCGCTGACATCAGGATCTCCATGCCGTGGGTGAAGGTGGGGAGTCCTACCAGGGGGAGCCACCCTCTCCCTCTTCCTTCAAAGTAGTCCGTCGGTCTGGGGTGAGCACTGGCTCGGCGGGACATCCAAGACCTACCAGGCTGGAGGCGAGTGCAGCTGGCCCATGTGTCGAGGCTGACATCAGGAAGCTTCGGAGGTCCGACGCATTCCAAGGCCATTCCTCACACATCCGCAGTCAACAGCTCGCAGAATCCAGCAGTGATGTTCGCTACACTTCGCATTGTTTCAGCACATCGAGATCCTCCTCCCCGCCTTGATCGTTGAGCTGCCTCCCGCCGATGTGCTTCGCCAACTCGTACTGAGCCGCCCAGGTCCCCGACGTCCACGACGACGGCGCTGTCGCACCGGCCAGTTGGTCCGCGGGCTGGTATTCGAGTATTTCCAGCCACCCCAGAGTCTGAGGATCCCCTAACCGCCACCTGGGGACGCGACGAGTTGCGGAATAGTCGCCGCACTCAAGCTGCTTCAGTCCCGATGCACTCGCAGAAGTCCTCGGCCTTTGCTGGTCCCATGGGGCGGGTAGATCCCGGAGTCGGAGCAGCCACGAGCACGATGTTCATCCCTCAGCAGGCTGGACTCGTTGAGACGATGCGTGAATCTGCCCACCTTATATACCCCTAATGCCTGAGATGTCACGTGACCAACAGCCAATGACGAGCGATGCAATGTGACATCATCGTTTTTTCTTCATCAGAGCACTCTATGAGAAACTGCTGAAAACACGAGTTACTAGCGTACTTTTCAACAAAATGATTGAAACTATAGCAACTTTACCATACAATAGCAACTGCCGAGCACCTTCGGGTATGTTCAGCAAACCCGAGTCGACGTCTTCCGAGCACCCTCTGAGTCGAGCCTAAGATTGCCGAGCTCGTCCGAGCCGAGCCGAAGACCACCAACCACAGCCACAGTCACTGCCCTACAGTCCCCATTTAAAATGCTTTGGGCGTGAAAGCCCATAATCATTATAATACGCAGGAGTTTTGTTAGCCATTTCACTAGCCAGTGATAATTCTGTTATTATATCACTGAACGTGAGTGACTTGTTTGTAACAGTTAAGCCACTTCATATATGCATCATTCAAGTATGAAGGAAGAAAGGCGCTGCAGCGTTGTGGAAAATATGCCTGGTTAAAGATTTTTTACGATTATTTAATGAGGTGGAAGCATGACTTTTCTCGCAAACGGTGTGTGACACTTCAGTAACAGGAAAGAGAAAAACAATTTTTACTTATAAACGGGTACAAATTCATATATTGTCTAAAGTTAAAATGGCTGAAGTGTATTTTAAATATTTTTTGGCATGACCGAATATTAAAATTTCATGAGTAAAGGTCGAGCAACGCGCTTTTTTTTTCTTGTTTGTAACGAAATAAAATATAGGTTCGCCACTNTGTATTTTAAATATTTTTTGGCATGACCGAATATTAAAATTTCATGAGTAAAGGTCGAGCAACGCGCTTTTTTTTCTTGTTTGTAACGAAATAAAATATAGGTTCGCCACTGAAAGTCACTTACAGGCCATACTCACTGATGAACAGAATGATAGTCTTGTGTACAAAGGCGACAATACACCAACATGGTGCGAGAGCCTGTTTCACATTTAGATATCATGCAATTCTATGCCTCAGACACGAAAAATATTGTCGAGCCTGGTGGAATCTTAAAAAGGCTTAACAATTTTTTTTTTCCTATTTTGGTTTTTTAAAAAAATTTTATCCTAAGTGTTAACAAAGCAAACGCACCGAAGAGANTTTATCCTAAGTGTTAACAAAGCAAACGCACCGAAGAGAAGACCAACATTTTTATAAAAACATGTGAAAATCTCGTATTGTTCTTACTTGCGATATATTGGTTGTTTGTGTTGAACTAACCTAATTTAATTCTAATAAAATAGGCTTTGCCAGAATGTTGAGAAATCCTTTTACCAAAAACATAATATTATGGTACAACTGGGTTTCAGATTAATTTTAATACCAGTCAATATGTCTTGTTAAACCTCTTACNAAAACATAATATTATGGTACAACTGGGTTTCAGATTAATTTTAATACCAGTCAATATGTCTTGTTAAACCTCTTACGTTTTTAATAGGCTAAGGACTATCGTTAATTTGACCCAGTTCAGAGAAATCTTGAGTCAGTAGAGAACATGTGATGGCCGCGCATTGTGTGGGACTGCGAATTCAAGATTGCACGTCGAACACAGCGAGAAATGGAAGGTTACCTACCGTGTAATCCACAGGAGGATACATGAACATTCAACTACTGCGTACTCTAAATATATATTTAAAAAAAAAACATGTTGTTGTCCCCTCAAGTTACCCACTTCAGACAAGCACATCAGAACGCCCAAGCTAAAGTAAATCATATCGCGAGGCTGCATAAAAATGATTTAGGTTAGTTTAATTTTGATACAAGTGAACAACTTGGAGTGTCTAACTTCTAGTATCCAAATGTTTCGATAATAAACTGAAACAACATCGTTGTTATTTCATAGCTGCTTATGTATACAATGATGTCATGTAAACATAATCGTGTTCTTTTGGTATCTAAGTCGTAAGGTAAGCCTACTGGAAAATTCACGTATTTCATTTGTAAACATGCAGTACATTATACACTATACACAAGTACTCATGAAAATTTTATGACCCACCCTCAATGTTACAGAACCAATAATAATAAACGCAATAGAATAACGCGTTTTTTGAAACCCATTAATGACAAATATAATTTTAATTCCCAAATGAAGCAACCTTTGAGCAAAGAACGAAAAAGATTACTGGCATATACAAAGAAGTATGAATTCTAGACTACAAGAAATAAAAAAGGAATTCTATTAAGAAAAATATTTGTGACAGCAGATTGTTTCTGAGTAGTGTTATTTTTCGGTTTTTCAACTTTTTTAAATGTGTAATACATTTACACCACTTTTAAAGTCACATATATGTGTTGCGTGTAATTACCTGATTATGCGTTTACGCCATTTTAGTTTTGTTACACTATGAAATAAAAATTAAAATATATCTAATAATTTTTTTTATGTGAAAGTAACCCACGCGTATGATTTGGCGTTTCTTGACATTTATTATATATATATTGTATCTAACGTAGTTTCAATGACAACATGAGGCTTGTTTAAAGATTTTCAAACCCGAGTTATTTCTGCACATGTAAAACTAAAACTAACTATACTCACGCCTACCTTAGGTCTGTAAAAATTACGTTGAGTAGGGGAATCCTCGCATTGAGATCACATTTTGACACGTTCACTTTCCATATGCGTCAAACATGGATATCTATAAACATGGATATCAGCATATCATGAAAAACTGGACTGTAAGGGGATTTTCAAACACTGTGGCCTCACAATGTTACAATTGGCCGACGGTTTATACCTAAGCGTCTTACCGTCTCCAGGTTAGTCAACAAATACTAAGCTGTCCAGAAAAGTAACCAAATAGTTGCTATTACATTCGAAATAGCAATAACACATTTTCCACTAGTTTATTCCTCGTAGAGAATAGTTAAAATGTTAATACTCTTTAGAATCAGTAGGGTAACGTAATGGGAAAAGTTATGTTTCTGAAATGTGTATGTTTAAATTATATATATTTTGTGTGTGTGTAAACACATATACTTTAATACATGTCTGTGTGTTTCACCCCCATGGCAATACATAAAATCGAAAGATACATCGACGGCTCAAAATTTTTGTGTTCGTTACAAACTATTTGGGTGTGGTTTTTAGGTCATCCAAATACTCGACACTTTTGTGTTTGGTCGCTGGCTGCTATCGCACTGAGTGACCAGATTTATACACAACCAGGCAACGCTGAATTCAGGACACGTTTTCAAGCAGGTTTGTATCTTGCTTAAAGTACTCCAAGACGAGACCAGTAAATTGTGATACAACATCAAGATTAATGCAGTATGCTTTAAGTATGGCTTATCCTGAAACAAAATCGAGAATATTTCTTTCTTCTGCCAGCCAATACGATTTTGAGTCCTTAATACCAAATCTTTAAAATAGGCCTAACGTATACCCAGCATGTAAGGTAAGAAAGATTGCTTGCAGAACGAAAAGCTTTAGGTTAACTCTCCGCGGACAATCCTGCTGATCTCTGCTGATGAGAAATAGTTTTGTAATTGGCTGCTTCTAGCACATCAAACGGAAAAACCTTTTCACTGATTACTTTGTGTAATCTATGGTTAAAACTAAAATTATCTATAGCTGAAACACACACGAAGAGGATAGATTCTAAGGCTATGGAGACTGTTCCAAGTTGAATACACATTTCCGCAAATAAGAAGGCCTACAGAAGCTACAATGGAATCTCAGTCACGTGATGCTATAATACAAGTTAGTTCACACGTAGGCAATTACTGATTATCTCCCACTATCGGTACAGAAATAAAAAGTGAATCTGTAATGTTGGCTGACGTACAGAGGGAACAAATAGTCTATCATAAGTCCCGTCGCTACTGACTCATGTGGAGTCGCAGTTTCGTACACTGCGACCTTAGCCACTTTTATTGTGAAGACAAAGCGACAAAGCCACTTCTCTCTTTTCTGCCACCTCCTTAACGTGTTTAGCAGGGGGGGAGAGGGCTAGTTGCAACAGGAGCATGTTTCAACAGTCCACTTTTCTGTGCATGTATTAGGACAAGTGACGCGACAATGCAGTGAAACAATGTGTTAGCAGGACGCATCAGTTGGAGAATGGTAGTTGATGTCATTGTTTGCTGTGCTTTGTATTACATAGAAAAATCCATTTTTGCTGCTAGTAAGTAAATTTTTAGGTTTTGTGTAAACATTTAATCTGCCGCCATGTTAAAAAAAATAGGCGAAACACTGTTGCTAGTTGATAGCGTATTTATCCCAGTTTATATGCATACTATGAGTTTTAGATTAGTGTTCATTAGCGTGTGCAATGACTCGATTTTTACAATGAGTACGTGGCTGGGCACTTTGCGACAAGGTGTTGCAACTTTCCCCAGACGTGTCGCAACATGCCCCACGCACTGCTTATAGAGTATGGTTTGCTTTTATTAACTGAAAATCTGCTATAGCTTTTAGATGTTCATTATTACATTTTATCTGGAATATCAATTTGTGCTTTTATTGTTATCAACTGGAATAATTATGCTCAATACAAAATCATTAAAACCACATTAGACAAATTCCATGGCACCTATGTCCATATTGCTTTACATACGTCTTCACTACAGTAAATTTGTGTGACCTTCTTTGCCATATATTAGCCTACTGCCAATATTTAATTATTATTGTTATTATTATTCTTATGTTTAAAACAATAATTGTTTTTAATTGCAATGTTTTGTATTATGGCAATAATAATACATTATTGATAAAGAAGTTTATGCATTTTAATGCCTTGTTTCCGGTTTTAGGTGTGTCCGCGCATATGCGTTAGCTTATCTGCTAATAATGGGTACAATGTGTAAGGTGCAAAATATTGCCACATTGGTCGTGTGCTTATAATAGCCCATTCAACGTATGTGTCATTGAGTGTACAGGCAAGGGCAGTGACGATTTACAATCTGAAATTGAAATTAAGAGGAATGTTCCAAAGGTACGATTGCAACGTTGCAACATACCCAAGATTAGATCATAAAATAATTAAAACGAACTTTTGTTGAAATGTGTTGAGGCTTCCCTTACAAACAAGGTGGATTACGACCACAAGCTTCCGAGTACATGCCCTGGGTAAGCCCTGCATATGTGTCTACACATATTATATATAATTTCATGGTAGCTTATTTTCTAAACCCCACCGCACCCCTTTCCAACATATCTTGCGATTGTTCTTTCGGTAATGAAACTACTAAATTAATAAGACCAACGAAATATGTTTTTCCTTTCACCGCAATGGGAATTCTCCGAGTCTACTGTGCATGCACAAGTAGGCACAGAAGTTGCGATGCAAAATAAGTAGCGTTCGTTTTATCTAATTAAGTGCGGGATAGTGACAGGAATCACGAAAATGTTGCTTACATGGGGCTAGCAAGGTTAATTGAGCACTTATGAAATCCTTGACCAGCATATACTTCCACACATTTTGTATTTTTCCGCTACATGCTAAACTAACATTACCGTGAACCCACTCACTTTATTCATGCGTTGATCAGGTGTATCTGGCAAATTGTCATGAGTATAAATCTTCCTAAATACATATTGTTCCATGTACTTAAAACAAACATAAATCAAACTAAATAAGTTCAGCATCTACAGATTTAAAATTCATGATGTTATACAAGGCTATGACATGGAACTTCTTTCCTAATTCGCGGTTTTCTATAGGTACTGTATATGACTCGTTGCACAGCAAGTGGATTTTGTATGGCATTTACTGAACAGGACATGAAACAGCGTACGATGAGGAAAGTCCCTTACATGTGAGTGATATTACTCGTTGTTGATTCTATATTCCGTAGTGTAGTGAACAGTTGCTGCTAGTAACCACAAACACAAACGCTAATGTATTACTGCCGTAGTATTTACATAGCTTTGTACTAATACAACAATACCTACAGTTTCAAACAAAAAGTGTGCTATCTGTTCTTGGCTTCTGGGCTGTAGCCGCGTCTGTCTATTTTTGTCCTGACATTTTGGAAGATACAGAGTGAAGAAGCAGCAGCATTAACTGTTACCTACGCAGCCTCAGAAGGTAACAGTTACTGCTGCTGCTACTTCACTCTGAAGATGAAGGATGCAATGTATTCCGGAAAGTAGGGACTAAATACAACAGAGACGCGGATACAATCCCGAAGCCAATAACATATACAAAACTGCTGCGAAAGTTCGCGAACTTCATTAAAAGTGAGTTAATCGCAACGGCTAAAATTGTAGAGTTTTTTATATAACGACAGGGACTTTTTTAGAAAATAGGCTTTTAAAGAGCTCAGTCAGGTGAGAAGAGATAACAGTTAAGGGTCCGAAAGTCGAGCCAAATGAGAGTATTCGCTGTCGCCGCAACTGTACAACTGCAGATAACGCCACTCCGGAGCGGATCGCACAGGATGCAACTGCTTCTGGAAGTGGGAGGACGTGTACTGGGAAAGAGGGTAAGAACAGTGGGAAGTACTGTCAGCACGGCAAGGTGAGTCCTGCCGCCGTTATTTGTTTCTAGATGGAGTGAGAGAGAAAGAGGGGGCGACAGTTTGCTTCTGGCAGCCTCCGGTGTCGCGTGCTCGACTCGCCAGCCCACGTGCAGACGTCTGATTGGGTCGGCGCGGGCGCACGCCACGTGGCTCCACGGC
>NQII01001540.1:98649-218503 GCA_002778355.1 Clitarchus hookeri
AGAGGGGGGGGGGGTATTTCGGCAAGTTCCCGAGTTCCCCCACTCCCTCTTCTCTCGCGTATAAGGGTAGTCTGAGGAACAAACAGGAGGGTGTTTGTTGTCGTCCTCCCCTTGCCACCCGGCGGCTACCGGTTCCCTAACAGGGGGGTTGCCGGTAGCGCACACCTGCCTGCTCTTTGTGAGTCGACGTGCGACACCCCTCAATTAAGCCCTGATTCTCCATAGCCACTTCGTGCGATCAGACTAATTCTAAAGCGATGTTCGCGCCGCTTTTTCGCAATGTCTCTGGTATCAACCACAACCTTAATATTTAAAAAATTAAACGTTTGTTTTCGATTGAGATAATCATGCTCAAGATGTTGAAACACTGCGTTGCAGTAGCACATTGTCTGTTATACGAACACAAAAAGTTGGTTTGGCTATGCGTTAAAATAAACGTTGCAAACAAGGTCATATATTTTCTGATTTTTACTAATTTTGTGTGTTTTTCACTAAAGTTTACTTTGTAATTTATTAGCCATACAATTCAGCTTTCCATTAACGGAGTCAAGCGACACTTTGATTCCAAATCATAGATGTGTCTAAAAATAAAACATAGTGCATCTTTTGAAGATTTAAATTAAAGTGTTGCATCAAAAATGTCTCTAGTATAAATACGTTTGTTTTAAGAGATCTCATAACTTTGAATCGAAAACATGAAACTTACTGACAGTTTAGTCTCGTTACCTATTATTCTATCAGCACATGCTGGGTGCGGATTGAAGTAACTAATATACAATTTAAAAAAAAACTGTCATTCATGATGCAACGGGANACTGACAGTTTAGTCTCGTTACCTATTATTCTATCAGCACATGCTGGGTGCGGATTGAAGTAACTAATATACAATTAAAAAAAAACTGTCATTCATGATGCAACGGTAAATATTGAAATACATGGGAATAATGCAAATTCTATAAGAGTAAAACAATTTATGAATTAATATATACAGAGTTCTTACAACTCAGTAGTGCGCTGCTACTAAAGTGCTATACTTTTATTTAAACTTGAATAAACTTAGAAATTTTCAATGTTTTAAAATACTTAGTTTTGCGAGACAGTCAGAAACACGAGCCTTTTTTTATTCTCACCTTAACACAAAACTGCCACTCTTAATGCTGTAGTAGTCAACGAAGTTAGTCGTTTTACAAATCCTTAATGTCTCTCATTGAAATCGAATAGATTTTTACTATAAACTTCTTACTTTATTTTTTCGATATTATTAAGTACAATAACGTTCTATATTTGTTTAATAATTTTCTATTTTCTCAGCAAATATCCAAAAATTTCTAACTATAGTAAATTAAACTTTAAAATAATTTTTATAGTTTTAAAATACATTGTTTGAACCAATTTTGTTTTGTTGATTTTGACAGCTTTATGAGCTTCAAAATTTATTTTATGTTAGACTTAATTTTTTTCATATAATATTATCTCAACATCACATATAAATTTAACTTTATGTTTGACTTTGTCTGAATAAAATTTACCATAAAATTTTTTGTGTAACAGCAATCAGCATAACCTATATTAAACAATAAAATGTATTTAACGTATATGTTATTTTAATAATTTTGTATTTTTATTGAATAAATGTTTCACATTTTATCAAAACCAGCAACATTTATAAAAATACTAGCTGACCCGACAGTCGTTGCCTTGTCAATTTATACAAAAAAATATAGATAGAAGATAGATAGATTATTTTAATAAGGATTTATGTTGAGACCAGGTTGCATAGCACCCATATTTTAATATTACAAACATTTACAAAAATTAAGTAATGCGTTAATCGCAACGCTTGGTGATGAACGATATTTTTTGTCTTTCCGTTTGGAGAGAAAACGAATAGCGCCGATGGTTTACCTACTCTCGAGCACGCCACGTACAACTGCCCATGTGAAAAAAAAAAAAACTGTTCAAGATTTATTTTACACACTTCCAACGATCAGCCTTGCGATTGATTAATCTTCATTGCGAATGCAAGACGAACAGGAAACTGAATACCCTTAAATTGAAACGGTAAATCGGTTGGAATCAGTGGTATTCTTGGAATCAGAACATCCTCGCCTTTGATCTTTCCTATGATTATCGTTTCTTCAATCACGTTTTTCATCAGCTTCTTAACAGCGAGTCTTGTTCCATTACATAGTTTCGGTTGGTTCAGATTGCGTAACATGATTATCACCGCGCCGACCTTGAGCTGCAAATTGTGCGGCGGCATTCCTGGCAAATCCAATGAATTCACAAATTCAATTGGATAATTGACGACTTCATCTTGATCGGTAATTGAATCGATCGACTTAAATAAATGCAGTTGGCCAGCGATTTGACTTTGAATTTATATGTTCAAATCGTCTACGTCCTTATTTTTCGCTGCCAAAATAGCTCGTTCGCTCAACCAAACATGTTTTTTGTAATTTGCACCAATATTTGGGAAAACTTTCGTGATCAATTCTTCTTTCGACTTTGTGAATTGACAAAAATTAGGTGGAAACAAAATGAGGCCAGTGGAAGCGTCAATCGGAATTTGCCAATTGTTAACTTGAGAGTTTTCACGTATCTCCACAAATTCGATGACTTCAAGCAAGCGTTTATTTCATTAGCAGCTGTTGATCTTGGAATGACTGGCAGCGTTTGCCGAAAATTGCCAGCCAGCAGAATTAGTGTACCTCCAAAGAGGTCCTGATTATTGCGCAAATCTTTCAACGTTCGATCGAGTGCCTCCAATGCTAGTTTGTGCGCCATCGTACATTCATCCCGAATTATTATTTTGCTATTCTGTAGTACTTTTGCCATTGCTGAATTTTGGCAATGTTGCACATCAGTTCATCTATCGTTTGCAAATTCAGTGGCAGTTTGAGCGCTGAATGGGCTGTTCGTCCTCCTTCTAGCAATGTGGCAGCGATCCCTGATGATTCTAAGGCCAACGCTATTTGACCTTGTGCGCGAATCAAATCTAAAATCAATGAAATTAGGAATGTTTTGCCAGTTCCGCCAGGTGCGTCGAGGAAAAATATTCCTCCGTAGCCGTTGTTGATTGCTATCATCAATATATCATACGCGGTTTTCTGCTGCTGATTCAAAAGTTGGACCTTTGTTCGTAGTGATTGACTCAAAGCATATCGATCGTGTTGCCGTTCTCGTTCTAATTCTCTGTTGAATGCATAGTGCATGGGGCAATTCGGTGCTCGCATTCTTAATTCGTGCAACATCTTGCCGGACATCATTAGGCACAAATCCTATATAGAAATCAACGCCTCGTTGTGGATCTCCGCGTTAAAGTCAAGTTCAGGATTCGCTGTTGCTGTACGCACTCGATGCAAAATGTCTTCAGCCATATTGTCTTTGTATTTGTTCCATAAATGAAGTGGATTAGACGGAAAACACATTGAAATGATGATGGCAAAAAGTGATCTAATTGGATGCGCAGAAGACGAAATAACAGCATCAGCAAGTGTATGATCTCAATAAATATCATCTTCGAGTAAACGTAAACGCTGACACGCTTCTCGATATGTTGCACACAACTCACCATTGACAGTTCGTAGATATTCAAATGAAATCTGTCCACGAACATAAACTAATAACAAACGCAGGTAAAAACATTCGTCATTGCTCGGATGAACTGTGCAAATGCGCCCAAATGCATTGGTTGAATATACATTCACGTATCCAGGAACAGGCTTTCCCTGTTTCCGACGTTGAAATTTTTTTATGATGCTTTCCATGTAAAATATCTCGTCATCTCTGAGTATAGCAGTGTTCTTGCAAATGGATCACTTGCGCATGCCACGAAGAAACTTGTCAGCGTTGTCGCTGGTGGTCGTTCATCTCTCTGCGCTGCGTTTGCTACCGTAACATAAACTCGTTATCCATTCTTCAGGTGCACAGCTAAATGGACCACAGTGGGATGGCATTCGTGTATGGCGAATGAAAAGATTCTCCAAATCTCCTCATTGCTGCTGACATATCTTTCTATTTTATATTGCGAAACTTCATCGTTGACATCAGGAGCTGCAATACCAAATACAGCCATGTCACTTCCTTTTGTGACGTACTTGCAAACATATTTGATGGACTCTATAGAATTGCAGTACTCAACATTGCAATGGGCTTTAAATGTTTTGGAAAGCAGCGGCGAATACGGAACAATCCAGCTGTTGTCGACTACAACGTCTTTATTCTTGACTTTCAACGTTAACGTTCTGCCGTTATCCTCTGCAGAGCGACGACG
The DNA here is from genome assembly GCA_002778355.1 of Clitarchus hookeri. Taxonomy (NCBI): domain Eukaryota; kingdom Metazoa; phylum Arthropoda; class Insecta; order Phasmatodea; family Phasmatidae; genus Clitarchus; species Clitarchus hookeri. Next base: position 102,926 of record NQII01001540.1, read on the forward strand.
ATACAGGGGGTAACCATCATTACCTGTGATTGTGTCAGCCAACAAAGCACGCGGATAACGTTTGGAGCATTTGTTTTCGATCATACACGGTGATTCCCGGTTGTGATTGCCACGTGGTCCATGAATCATATTCGTTGTCACAACTTCATACAACTCTCGATCTTTTTCCGGATCAGGAATTTCTGCGCAAATGACGGCGTCAATTTCATCCGGTCTTATTTTCTCGACCATCCACAGGAGAATATGCGCATGAGGCAGTCCTCTTTTCTGCCACTCCACAGAGTACATCCAACATCGCACGTCTCCGAAGACATGATACTTCACAATGAAGTCCTTGAGCGCATTGAGTTTCTGCTCGAATACTCGTACTGTAATGTCGTGACGATCGCTGGATGAATGACCGGGTAGTAAAAGCTGTGTGATTTCGATCCATTTTGGGTTGCATGTAAAAGTAATGAATAAGTCTGGTCAACCGTATTGGCGCACGTAGATCATCGCATCTTGCGCGTATTCGTGCATGTGCCTCGGACTTCCAACATACGTCGCTGGCAAAATGGTAATTCGGCCGACATTGTTTGCATTTCTATCTACTTTCATGGCATCATGCAGATGGATGTATTCTTCCGAACGCAATTTTTGCTGATTTAAACGTATATATGTCAGACGTTCCATCTCGATTTTGACATACATATCAACGACGAACTGATGAAATAGTTTGCAGCATTTCAATATGTGATTGTCCTCGTTTCGACGAATCATCAAACGGTAGACATAAAAATTCATCGAGCTGACCTTTTTATTTTTTTCTTGACCTGCTAATGGATTATTAATCATCTTGATCAAAAAATGATACCCATTCTCTCCTCGGCAAAATATCAGCGGGTATTGTAATGCATCATACGAACGATGGGTTTCGTTGACACGCTGAAGGTTATTACCATCACACCCTCGAATCACAATATCACGAGACTCCAAATTCTCGCCAACAACCACAATGGCAACTTCATTCAACGTCGGTGCATTGAAGAGTCTTTCATGTTCGCCTGCTGGTCTTTTGTCTGCTTTCATCACTATTTTGTGATCATCCGAAGGAATCATTTCTATTGCAGTTTTGAACAATTTAACTAATTCATTGTGATCATAGAAGAGTTGTTGCAGTTGTGCAATAATCTCTCGCTTCACTGTACGACTGATGGCACAACGCTGATTGATTTCATCATCAGAATTTCCTAGGAAATAGACCTGAAAAAATTTGTGATCATCATTCACTGGCGGCAACATGCTCCTGCACGATGGTGAATTTGTCCTTGAATCTGTAAAATGAAAACCAATTGTTTATTTAAACGTTGTGAATTGTTGATATTTTTTGCGTATATGATGTGTGTTGTAGTCGATAATGAATTTACCTTAAAAGTTGGACTGAAACCTCGTTCCTCAGTTATATTCGCTCCAAATCGTGTAATTTGGAAGATACTGTTATATTATTGTATATTCTGCAAAAAATGCTTCTATTGAGATTCTTGGCCAGAAAGCAATGATGCTAGTGGCTCTGGTGGCATTATCAATTGTGGTAATTTGACCTTTCCNGGTGAATTTGTCCTTGAATCTGTAAAATGAAAACCAATTGTTTATTTAAACGTTGTGAATTGTTGATATTTTTTGTGTATATGATGTGTGTTGTAGTCGATAATGAATTTACCTTAAAAGTTGGACTGAAACCTCGTTCCTCAGTTATATTCGCTCCAAATCGTGTAATTTGGAAGATACTGTTATATTATTGTATATTCTGCAAAAAATGCTTCGATTGAGATTCTTGGCCAGAAAGCAATGATGCTAGTGGCTCTGGTGGCATTATCAATTGTGGTAATTTGACCTTTCCNATTGAGATTCTTGGCCAGAAAGCAATGATGCTAGTGGCTCTGGTGGCATTATCAATTGTGGTAATTTGACCTTTCCGCTCGCACAACATAATCCTGGCGGTTCATCTCGATCCCTCAAAGCATTGCAATGTTGACAAACAGTGCTCATGGTTCTGAAGTATACCGATACATCCGTGGCGTAATCGATTNCCTCAAAGCATTGCAATGTTGACAAACAGTGCTCATGGTTCTGAAGTATACCGATACATCCGTGGCGTAATCGATTGTTGGATCGTATGTGAACGCCAAACGTTCATATCGAATTGTTACGTTAGGCCGTCTGTTTTGTCGACGTTCCAAATNCCTCAAAGCATTGCAATGTTGACAAACAGTGCTCATGGTTCTGAAGTATACCGATACATCCGTGGCGTAATCGATAGTTGGATCGTATGTGAACGCCAAACGTTCATATCGAATTGTTACGTTAGGCCGTCTGTTTTGTCGACGTTCCAAATTATTGTTTACGTTATCTCCAACTGAGCGAGTCGAACTCGACTGTCTCCGTTGTTCCGGAATCATAATTGATCGCACTTGAGAAATCCTTATTCTATTTGCATCCAAACGCTGTCTACGCCCTTCATCAGTCTCATTGACTAGATGATCATGTATTTCTCTTGCGTTGCGCGTACGCCGATCGATATTTCGACGCCTTATTGGTGGCATTTTTCCAAAGATACCAAAATAATCTTTTCAGCACACCACCGGTAACACAATATTCTTTTTCGTTAAACAAAGAAAATATAATGAAATCACTTCGCAAAACGTCACACTTTTTGTTTGTTCTCAAAACATGTGACAGCAGAACTTTAAAACTGTGCCTCATTTCACGTAATAAAATTATTTCACATAAAGATTTCATATAAAAATGTCATCTAAATTTCCTACTTTTCACGTGGATTTTCCAAAATGTTTCTTTCATACAAACCTTGTCCTGACAATTGCGAACACAATAAAAAAGAAATCAGCCAAATCGGTCGTGCCGTTCTCAAGTGATGCTCCGCCATGCATGTGACAATTGATTTTTATTTATATAGGTTAGATTTCAGAACAAATTTGTTATATTGGTTTTTATTGGCATTTCAAAATTTTCTAAAATTGTATTATTTTCTTTCTTGATATTTTTCCTCCAAATAAAGCAGAGTTTAAAAAGGAAACAAAACCATGTATTTTTCTTAGCTTAAATAATTGCTTCTTTGTCCTCAAGATTTTTACGTTAATATATACACAAAGAAATATTTGTTAGATTATTCTAACTTATATTTATACCTCGAGTTTATTGACTGGAATTGATGACAAACAACTGTCAAAACATTCAACATAACACTTTGCTACTTAAGTGAATGATAAAACATTAATTTCATTTCGCGGCAGAAACATTTCGTGAAAATATTTTACTTTCAAGTCATAAAAAGGTTCTTAAATTAATTCATTCTTTTAAATTAAAAACGGTTTGTCAATTAATAATCATTCATCATTTCAATTTTCTATACTTGAATTTATATTTAGATTGTTGCAGTTTTCAGTTATTTTACATTTCAATAAATTTTTTATTTATAACAAATTCCTCAAATACCCGACAAAAATATATTATGTATTCAATTTTACATGATTCTATTAAATTTTAAAATTTAAGGTGTTTATCAGAAAATTTAATTATTAATTACTGGGTTAGTTATTCACAAANCGCGCAGCACTACGTTGTCACGTAAAATCTTCGCCCGTAAAACCGACTTTACAGGCAACCATTTTTTTATTTATAACAAATTCCTCAAATACCCGACAAAAATATATTATGTATTCAATTTTACATAATTCTATTAAATTTTAAAATTTAAGGTGTTTATCAGAAAATTTAATTATTAATTACTGGGTTAGTTATTCACAAAATTATATAGTTCCATTGACTTTTTAAAAAAATAATGTGCTTCAATTTAATAATATATATATGTAGCTCTACATTTTGAAATAGTTATTAGAATTTTTTCAAAAAAGTGTGTATTTAAAATACTTAATAAATTAGAAAAATTCTTTTTGTCAAAAACATACAATACTTTTTGAAACAAAACGATTTTACAATGATACATAAAATGTAATTTGGTTTTACATGTAAAGGACAAAACGAATAAAAATTCTAAATTAAAAAACGGTTAAACTACGTAATAGAAAATTTCATTTTCACAAACCACTTTATACTGATATTTTTTGTAATTATTTACCTAGTATAAATATATAATTATTAATAATTTATTATTTCAAAATGTTACAATTTTGTGAATCTTAAAGAAAAATGATTTTACCACATCATGAACAAGCTCAAAATATCAGAATTATATATATAAAATTACAGGTATTATACATATCATCCCTGGTATATTGGCAAAAATTAATTATATTTATTGATTTATAACTTTCCCAAAAATATGCCTTCAGCTCAATTTTGTGGCGTAATTTCATAATAGATATAAAATTGAGAATTTAACACATAAGATTAAATTTTATTGTTTCAATAAAAAAAAAACTAAGATTTTTTGAAGCTTAGGATTGTTAGTCTAGAATCCCCATTCCATAACTACTTTTCTGATCACCGTTTCTAATTGTGAAAGCATTCAGATGAACCACTATCCCCCATGTCTAAACCGTTACACCACAGTAACGTATCATGCTGCCGTTATATTAAATCAAATGACAATCACTCGTCAAAGCAGCGATCGCACCGGTATGGATCAACGCGATGCACAAATCATGACACGTCACTCCCAACTACAGAGATCAATCTACTTGCGACAGCGGCGTGAACTGTGACCGTGGGTTGCACCATCGGTCAGGCTAGGCGCAGTATGCAGTGCAGCGAGATTGCACCACAACTTCCATCTGCATCGCGAAACACCGGTAAGTATTATCTTCTAAGTCCATATAACTCCCTCTATTCCTGATTCTGTACTTCATCCCGTACTTACATCTGGTACATGTATCACCACTGACTTAAGAACGGCAATTGTAATCATTGCAACACTAAATTCATAGAACCTACATATTTTGAGTTATTAAAAACGTCCTATTCATTTTCTTTAGACTTTCATTACGCGTATATTCACAGAATGCTGTGAGAACTACCGTTTCTGTTTCACAAAATTTCTCCATCTATATCACTACGTAGTTTTCTAGTATATCGCACCCGTAACCCAAAATAAACAATCACGAAAAAAAAAACGAATTTTCAGTTGTGTAGTGTTAAAATAAATAGTAATAAGGTATTATAATCACTGTGATATACTGCATGATCGATATATTAGTGACTGACAACAACAGGGTTAGGTTTTTATGGGCCAGGATTCATGATTCAGGAGCCAGGAGTCACCAGCCACGTCGGTTGTCAAGGGGGCCTGGGACGGCCATGCTGTGATGGCATCCAACCACAATATTAGATCTTGGTGACCTCGACCTTGACCCATGAATATGACTTTGACCTAGACCTTAAACCCCAAAAAATTAAAACTCGCAAAAAAATAAATTTTTTTTTTAAAAAGATGAACATATAATTCCCTCACACACCCCCCACCAAAACTTAGCAACACCCCCTCATCGCAGCCAACCATCACAATCGTAAAAAATCGAGAAAAAAATATTTCTAAAAAATTCTAAAAATCGAGGAACATATGACGATAACCTCGCACCCATTCCAACAACCTGTCCTCAATCCCCCCGCCCCACCTGGTACCTTCCCGAAAAACCAAAAACCCCCATACATTTGAGAAAAATCGCAAAAAATCGAAAACACTGATTCTATAAACGAAGAATACATAATGTTACACTCACACGCATCCAACCACCCTCACCTCGCGCCCTCTCCTACCCGCACCCCACCCAATCATAAACTATATGGAGAAAAATCGCAAGAAATATAAAATTTTATTCTAAAAATTAAGGAACATGTAACGTTAACCTCACACCCACTACACCACCCTACCCCCCTCCCCAACACTCTCCACCACCATCAAACTCACCAGTCATAAAAATCGACAAAATAATTGTAAAAATCGAAATACACTAATAAAAGTGTAGGAACATATTACATCACTGACTGCTGGTGGCATTGACCTAGACCTCAATTTCCTTGAACAATATCCTTGTTCCTCGATTTTTAGATTTTTAGTTTTTTTGCAAATGTTTTAAGTTTTTGGGTTCAAGGTCAAGGTCTATGTCATGGTCATGGGTCAACGTCAAGCAAGGCCACCAAGATCCAATATTTTGGTCGGATGCCGTCACATTATGGCCGACCCAGGCCACCTCGACAACCGAGATGGCTGGTGGCCCCTGGCTCCTGAATCATGAATTCTTGGCCAAAAGGAACCTAACCCTACTACTACTGAGGCATATTACTCTGTTTTTCAGATTTGCATATCATGAAATTCATAGGTATTATCACAAACTGTTCTTTTTAAGTTAATGTAGTTCTTTCTTAGGTCGCGAAATGTAGTCTATCTAGTAAATAGTATTTCAATGTTCTGTTAACGAATTTTACCACACGNTTCTTTCTTAGGTCGCGAAATGTAGTCTATCTAGTAAATAGTATTTCAATGTTCTGTTAACGAATTTTACCACACAGTGCAGTAATTGTGTCTTTCTGTAAGATAAATAGGTTACATGAATATTACCACAGAATTTAAATTTTAAGTTCCCAATAGATTTAAGTGTGTTGGGGCTCTCAAGATTGCCGAAATCCTGATAAGTATACGGCAATGAAACATACGAATGCACTATATCTAATCACTTACGTATTCGAGTTCTTGTTTTACATTTTACATCACTTATATTGCGATAGTGAAAAAGTAAAAATTCATCAAGCGCGACAATACGGTAATAGTAAAAACAAACACACATTGTGACAACCGTGCATAAAAGAAGAACCACTTGTAAAAAATAGTAAAATATTTCACAAAATATTTAGTGCCAAAAATTATTTCTTCTCTCTTTTACTGGATGGTTGCTTACATTTTACTTACGTTACATTTATGTAGAAGTATAAAGTTGAAATAGTTAGACTGTAATCAAACATTTTTGTTATCAGTTGAAAATAGTTCTACAGTCTAATTTACGGACGATTTGTTTCTATAGGTTCATTCTGATAATATGATTATTTGAAAATATATGAAATAAATATACTCAGAGGTAATGATGAGAGAGAACTAAAATAAGGAACAGCATAGTATCAGTAGACAGTAACTTATTTCATTATTTTGTACGTATAATGGAGTTTCCTAAACAGGTGAGGTTATAGTCTTTTAACATAAATAACGGTGAATAAGTAAACAAGATAGAACATTTCTCTATGCTTTCGGAGCAAGTTTATTGAGCCGACGTAGGAAAGATCTGTAATAGTCTCCATTGTCCGTGACGTTATCGTATGGTGAACAAAGTAACGTATCGTCAGCTGCCGCTCCTTCTATTCCTCCTTCATCCTCGCACATCTTAGTTACACGTGTTTAACAAGAGAAGTGTTGAATGTTTGATTTTCACGGGGAAGAGGGACGAAGTTTGTATGCGTGGTGATATTTATTTCAGTTCTTCGTATGTAGTTTGTATTATACGGTGTGTGGTGGTGTCACTCAGTTTTATTAAGAGAGCACGGGGTACAAATTAATGTTAAAAAGGTAAATNATTATACGGTGTGTGGTGGTGTCACTCAGTTTTATTAAGAGAGCACGGGGTACAAATTAATGTTAAAAAGGTAAATTGTATTGTATAGAAATTAGAAAGACAAAATGTTGCACCAAAAGAAAAGCAACCATAAATTAATTTGGAACGAAATTNTGTATTGTATAGAAATTAGAAAGACAAAATGTTGCACCAAAAGAAAAGCAACCATAAATTAATTTGGAACGAAATTTAAAACTGAGCAAAGTTCGGTTGAAGAAAAAATTCCAGCAAAATATAAGACGAAATTCAAGATGGTTACTTGGTAATATATCATAGGAATGAATGATTCCAAGAACAGTGAACTGATGTAACTACGTTATTCAAGATTGTTTATTGGTAGAATTTATAAGATTCTGGTCTGTTTACAACGAACTACGTGAATAAGCGTATTGTGCATATATTCAAACACATCACTCTGCCTATAAAGTTTTATTGATTTAATTTCAATCACATAATTTGAAATTCTTTAGTTTTATTCAATTTATTGTAAAATATACCTAGTCTATATAGTAACTTGTTTATTAAATCTGACTCAAAGTCAAGGAGTTGTGGATTATATTCTGATCAGTTGAAGGAAGTCGGTACATTTTCCCAATACACAGATCCGCTTTTCCCCATGTCTTGATCTAACAGGCCGTGTAATCACATTGTGGGAAAAGAAAGTAAGTACGTTGATATTCAGATTGATATTCAGAGTTGCATTAATCGCAAATTATAACATTCTTACCTAATCTGCGTTCCTTGGAAAGCATGCTAGGTCTTCTAAAAGATTACTTTAAAAAGCTGTCGAAACTTAATAATTANCTAATCTGCGTTCCTTGGAAAGCATGCTAGGTCTTCTAAAAGATTACTTTAAAAAGCTGTCGAAACTTAATAATTATAATAAGCTTAACGAATCAACAATTGTGGGATATAAGTATGGTATTCATTGACATCAGAACCAATTCGCGTCTAAATGGTTTGAAAGAGAAATTTGGCAGTGCACTGTAGTAGGACATTTTATCGCAGACGACGCCAACTGTCCCACTCATGATGACCTACGTTCAAGACGTCGTTAAGGCTTCTTCGGATAGCCGGCTTGCTGAATTAGAATCCCGGGCTGGTCATAAAGCTGAGTAATGTTGTTAGGTGAGCGTTGTTTACGCGAGTTTTACAATAAACACTCTCTACGATTATCCTTGCGGCATAGAAAATAAGGCATAAATGAGCCCAATAAAGAAAAACCTTTACCGGGTTAGTAATTATTGGTGTTAGGGGTAATTATTATTTTCTACGGCCGGGCTGATACTTCAGTGATTATAGAACTCTCGGCGTGCGTTCGATTCATTCCTGACGTGAAGCATTATAGAAACTTACCACAGATATTTAGAATTGCATTTGGATTATGAAGTTATGTAATATGCATCTATATTTATAAAAAAAAAATTAGCAAGGAAGCACCTAAGAGAATACAAAAATTATATTTTATAAGATATTTTTATCAAAAGCTGTTAAAATCGTCGAATTTCAAAACGTGCGAGCTATTTTGAAACACTACGCAAGTGAACTAAATAGTGTTCACGGTAAAGTGAGCAATTTTGAAATCAACCTTTGAAAAAAGTCACTGACCCTACTTGCGTATATTTTAACTCTGACGACCACGCGCCTAGTAAAGTTGGCAACGAACGAGAGGAAAAAAAGCTCCATGTGTAAACGTTAAATTACAAGTGTTGACTAAACATTTGTGAATACTGAAATTGTTTATTTTACTACTTGTTTTTAATGCTTGTAAGTGAAAGAATAAACATTTGTAAAATATTTATTTTGTTAAAATGTTTACATTTACCCTTACCGACGCATTAATAAAAAGATCAGCTCCATGGAAAATTTAATTGTACAACACATAGTGAAAAAATACACAATTTGNACCGACGCATTAATAAAAAGATCAGCTCCATGGAAAATTTAATTGTACAACACATAGTGAAAAAATACACAATTTGCATATAAGTAGATACTAAGCAGGGTTTTTAAAAATGCTCATTTTACCGTGAACAACCTATAGTTGTTAAAAACAAAATTTCTGAACTCAGTAATATTTTTTTGCATGCATATTCTGATATTCATAGGTTTGATTTCACCTTAGACACAAGTATCGTAGAGTCTAATGGGAAATTTTGGTCATAAAAAATACAGCCTTCCTCGCAATGGGCAGGGACATTGTTAAGAAATAATAACATTGAAACAATTAACACTGTTACCGAAGAAAATATGTTATGTATCTTTGTTATCGTACACACTCAGGAAAATATTTGTTCCAGTCAACCAAATGCTTGTTTGTAAAGGGCCAAAAATATATTTATTTGACCCAACAAAACATTTTGTTGAGTAAAGAAAACATGAAAAGCAAGAACATTAATTTTGATCATCTAACAAAACACATGCTTCAATAAACAAAACCTCTTCTGTGTTGGGCCAAAAAATGTCACTAAAATATTTTGTTGACTCAACTGTATGGATGTATTTGTTTGGCCACTCATTTTATTGCCTTCGCTCGAAAATACCGCTCGAGAGTTTGTAATTTTTGTGACAATGAGGAGAGTAACATTATTTTATAGTGCATTTATCGACGCTTTATAATGGTGTAGAAATTCTAATAAAAAAAAGTTCAACAGAAAACTGAAAAGCCTTAAAACTTGTATTATAATGTATTTATTTAAAAGTATTCCCATTTTATAAGTCGTTTCTTTATCTGAGGTTGCTGTAGCGTAGCGTTAGGGTGTAAACTGTCTATATTCGACTCTTGGTCGGGCTTTTAACTCATTTTATAATAACCGATACTCTTTAATATACGTGAAGCGAAACAAATCTTTAATTACAGCAACCAAATTTTACAGTTCGTGGGAACCAAATAAAAATAGGAAGATATTTAATTGCCTCTATACAAAAAATAATTTGTTTGCGTTCAGCAAAACCTTTTCCCAGTGCACGTTAGAGAAAAGTAGTATACTTAAGTCATTAATTACGCAAGTATTGCGGAGACGTAGTGTATTTCAGTAACACTTTTTATGCATGCATTATTTTAAATAAAGCACATTATTTAAGTCAAAGCAGTAAAAGGCATGTTATAACTTCTCACACATGTGATCTCGTAAAGTAAANAATAAAGCACATTATTTAAGTCAAAGCAGTAAAAGGCATGTTATAACTTCTCACACATGTGATCTCGTAAAGTAAAATTCAGAAAGACAAACGATATTTAGCATAATTCGACTGCAGATTTACATATGCACTTAACACTACTTTACAATTATCGTTAAAATGAATTAAATTCCAGCCACACGGTGAACGCTGACCTCTGTACGCTGCAAGTTTAAAATAAACGAAATATTTGTGTAAATAAAACATTTATAAAAGACCCTCAACTACATGAAGAAAAGCCTAATTACCGGTAACCAGCCGCGATGTTGCAACACGCGCCACAAAAACTACACGATACTCAAAGTCGAAAAGACATGAAAGTAGCTAACTGCACCAGTCGAATCAGAGATATCATAATTACTACTCCAATGACTCAAAATGGCAAAATAGCCAATAATTCACGTCTAGTTACATATGTTGTTCTGGTCCAGACTCGGCCTCACTGATTCGCAAATTCAACACAATCAAAACAAATGAACTTACCGCACACCTTGCTGAACGTTGCAGTGTACTGACTATAACATATTTAAGTGCATTAGAACGATGAAGGCAGATTAAACTCTCAAAGAAATGAATTCAAACTCCCTTCGCAGAGACCGGTGTTTTCAGGCTCATTAAACAATTATACATTATTACTAGGGAAAAAAGGACATAAAAGTGTTAGGAGATGAGTAGGTGTATGCTACCTGGAACACTGATAACAAATGAGGCAGGTAACCGCATTAACGTTATGTGTGATTTCTAGGTTTAACAAGTTACTGATGGGTNACACTGATAACAAATGAGGCAGGTAACCGCATTAACGTTATGTGTGATTTCTAGGTTTAACAAGTTACTGATGGGACAAAGTTAACCAAGCTGAGCTACATTGCATGAGAAAACTAGGTTTGTTAGTAAATAATACATAACTTCTTACCTTTGCATAGTGATTCCTGTTAAGTGTACGCTGCGGAAAAAATTTTCTTTGGTTGTTTTCAAATATTATGCTAAAATACTTCGTGCCAAATATTTTGTGGTGAATACATGATTACATTTGTGTGTCTACAGACTATTATCATGCTGTCATTAACAAGGATATCTGTAGACACATTAAAATAATTGTGTGATCATCACGAAATACTGCCAAGGGCTATTTCAACAGAAATGAACCTCGTACCAGCTGAAAACGTCGCGTTGTTGACTAGTAAAAGCAGTTTCAGTTTGAGGTGGTTGCGTCTTCCGTCCGTATAACTGCGCGGTTGAGAAGCAGAAACGGCAATCATGCCATGCAACCTGCTGACGGATCACCCCTCGCGGACTGTTGACTGTTGATCCCCCGCACGTCCGCGGAGGGCAGACTGTTTTAAGCGCGCGCGGACGGGCGCAGGCCGGACCACTGCGGGCGGACAGCAAGGCGCAGCCCGGACACGAACCACGGCCTTGGGGCGGCCGCTGCCGGATGTCCGTCGACCTTCGGCGCCAGACGCCGCCGCCGCCGCCGTCTACAGTACGTGCTTATCTCCCCGCCGATACGGGCCAAGCACGAAACATCGTGACTGCTGCGCACACAGGGAATGGCCCGCTTCGCCATACGAAATATTTGCTCGCTCGCCCCACTCGTGTATGGCAAACAAAAAAAGTTTTGTTGGTTGAACTACGTTACATGTGCAAAAGAAATTGATTGTTATCAATAGTGTAGTATTAAATTTTCTATTGCCGATAAAGCCCACAAAATCGGACGTAAATAACGGCAAGAAAAACAAAACGATAGTACGTCTTCAAAAAAGAAATTATGGCCTTAGTTCTATGCTCTTCCATTGTATTGCTCGTGTAACTTTGCACTCAACCTGAACAGTAGGGAATGTAAGTCTCTTATTAGGTATTTTAATAATTTTTGCAATTTTGTAATTTTAGCTATTTTATTTTGGTATTATTCCGCTTTATCTTTGCCATACAATAAATTGTAATTTAGTTCATTACTGCACCGATAATATTACCTAGAAACAATATATTTGGCTACTGTTTTTTATATGTTATTGGACGATGAAGCAAATATTTTGTTAAAAAATATATTTATCTTTTAGTGAAATTTTTTTCTTTTCTTACTCCATTTTAAAATCTTAGTGTGTAATTTTTTATTTTTAAAATATATCTATTCCATTTATGCAAATTTTATAAGTATAACAAAAACTTCTTCGTGCATAATGTACTTCAAATGGGGAGCGTGCGGTTTTGAGGCTGTGGTGTCTTCGGCTCGCCTCAGAAGTGCTCGGCAATCTTCAGCGGCCCTGGACGGACATCCATTTAATTTTATTTGAGATTGCCGAATGTTTCCGAAGGTGCTCAGCAGTTACGACCACTGGTCTATAAGCACCCCTATCCGTTTATGGTAGCCGGTGATCATACTGATTTTATAGGCAAAGGTTATGCCAGGTCAAGAATCTTTAAATTTTTTCCCAATTATTATTTCTTTTATTTATGGCGACATTTCGTAAAGTAAACGGTAAGAAAAATCATGCTCTATAAAGATTCCTTTATCTCGTTTTTCAATTTATACAACACTCGCTATAGCTTCCATCATTTCGCGCTTGACTGTGCTGGTAGCTAATGTTTTCAGCATTTTCTGTTAGAGTGCACCAACAAGTAAAGTATTTCTCAATGACATCACACTACTAACTCGTGATTGGCTACTGAAGACTCCTTTCATGCCAAGTCTGTGTGGGATGTGTTAGGTTGCNTGGCCTTAGTTCTATGCTCTTCCATTGTATTGCTCGTGTAACTTTGCACTCAACCTGAACAGTAGGGAATGTAAGTCTCTTATTAGGTATTTTAATAATTTTTGCAATTTTGTAATTTTAGCTATTTTAGTTTGGTATTATTCCGCTTTATCTTTGCCATACAATAAATTGTAATTTAGTTCATTACTGCACCGATAATATTACCTAGAAACAATATATTTGGCTACTGTTTTTTATATGTTATTGGACGATGAAGCAAATATTTTGTTAGAAAATATATTTATCTTTTAGTGAAATTTTTTTCTTTTCTTACTCCATTTTAAAATCTTTGTGTGTAATTTTTTATTTTTAAAATATATCTATTCCATTTATGCAAATTATATAAGTATAACAAAAACTTCTTCGTGCATAATGTACTTCAAATGGGGAGCGTGCGGTTTTGAGGCTGTGGTGTCTNTATAAGTATAACAAAAACTTCTTCGTGCATAATGTACTTCAAATGGGGAGCGTGCGGTTTTGAGGCTGTGGTGTCTTCGGCTCGCCTCAGAAGTGCTCGGCAATCTTCAGCGGCCCTGGACGGACATCCATTTAATTTTATTTGAGATTGCCGAATGTTTCCGAAGGTGCTCAGCAGTTACGACCACTGGTCTATAAGCACCCCTATCGGTTTATGGTAGCCGGTGATCATACTGATTTTATAGGCAAAGGTTATGCCAGGTCAAGAATCTTTAAATTTTTTCCCAATTATTATTTCTTTTATTTATGGCGACATTTCGTAAAGTAAACGGTAAGAAAAATCATGCTCTATAAAGATTCCTTTATCTCGTTTTTTNTTATTTATGGCGACATTTCGTAAAGTAAACGGTAAGAAAAATCATGCTCTATAAAGATTCCTTTATCTCGTTTTTTAATTTATACAACACTCGCTATAGCTTCCATCATTTCGCGCTTGACTATGCTGGAAGCTAATGTTTTCAGAATTTTCTGTTAGAGTGCACCAACAAGTAAAGTATTTCTCAATAACATCACACTACTAACTCGTGATTGGCTACTGAAGACTCCTTTCATGCCAAGTCTGTGTGGGATGTGTTAGGTTGCNACATCACACTACTAACTCGTGATTGGCTACTGAAGACTCCTTTCATGCCAAGTCTGTGTGGGATGTGTTAGGTTGCACGACCCTGGGAGAGCACTAGGACTTGTATCTCATTACAGATGTACTGGCCCTGGCTGAAATCTTCGAAAATTTCAAAGAAATATACATTTCGATGTTCAAACTCTATTGTGATCACTAAATCAGCACAACATGGTTCACTTTGAATGCCATGTTGCGAATGACAAAAATATAACTGTAATTTCACACCAATTACCACATGCATATGTTCGTCAAAGAAGGTTAGTATAATGGCATGGCACAGTGCATCAAGCATCATGTGGTGTCGAACAGNACATGCATATGTTCGTCAAAGAAGGTTAGTATAATGGCATGGCACAGTGCATCAAGCATCATGTGGTGTCGAACAGCACCTATGCACCGATGACATACCTTCCATGTAAGCTCTCCATGTCCTTGCAGTAACTTGACAACAACAACCTGTATGGGTGGTTTTATGTCATTGCCACTCCTTATATGTTATTTTATGTGGCCCATCACCNCTTGACAACAACAACCTGTATGGGTGGTTTTATGTCATTGCCACTCCTTATATGTTATTTTATGTGGCCCATCACCAACATCGATATTGTTGCAGTAACTGATGATAATTAGACTGGTTATATCTTGGAGTGCGATATCGAGTATTATGTAGCCTTGCATATAGCACATTACCAACAATTCCTACCCATCAACAAATGACCCTTGGGCTCGAAACACCTGAAGCTGATGACGACACTGGAACACATTGTTCATTACTGCAACCTGAAGCAAGTGCTGGAACACAGACTGGAGCTCATCGAAATTCACTATGTGCTCCAGTTTGAACAGTCTGCATGGCTGAAGCCCTGAATCTGAACACTGATATACTTTCGCCACATTGATAGAGAATGAAACGAAACAATATCAAATATAACTGTTATGTAGTGAAAAATATAGAAGCAATTGATAGAAAAGCCAACATTCCTGGACTGTACGACTTATGCTGAATCTCTTCCACTAATTCCTCTGCAGTATGGATGAGTGTTTTTTCTACACGTCGATGTATACAGGGTTTGCTGTCCTTGACCTTTCGAAAATGCTGAATTACCGATACCATTACGATGTGATAAAGGCTCATTATGGAGAAAACCTGGAACACCAATATATGGACACAGACACCTTCTTGTACGAGGTTCGGACCTGGGACTTCTACCACGACATGGTCGCAGATGCATGGTTCTTCGCCGAGCTAGACACCAATGGCTGCTAATGCTTCTCGTATGTCAACAAGAAGATGTTGGGCAAGTTCAGAGGAGAGTGCGATGGAAAGATCATGACTGAATTCATAAGTCCCTGTGCCAACGTATATACTCTATAGAAGTACAATTACAAGGTNGCGATGGAAAGATCATGACTGAATTCATAAGTCCCTGTGCCAACGTATATACTCTATAGAAGTACAATTACAAGGTCACTAAAAGGCTAGGGGAATTCAAAAGTGTTGGTACAAAGTAAAATCTGATTTTCCACATATGAAGCTGCACTATATGTGTTGCAAACAATGCATAGGACTATGAACATACTATGTTCGCATCGCCATGTACTCTATACATTTAATGTTAATAATTTACCTCTATGTTTCTCAGATAACAAGCAAATCATATTTGATATTTGTGTACAAATGTACATTGTCCTATAGCATTGTAGCATTTTGTTTTTATGATGTACATATAAAACTTCACAAAGTGTATACATAATATCGTTAACAATGACAAATCTGCGATAATGTTTATGCATTCACCTATGGAACCTGCTGATATATAAAAAAACTANGCGATGGAAAGATCATGACTGAATTCATAAGTCCCTGTGCCAACGTATATACTCTATAGAAGTACAATTACAAGGCCACTAAAAGGCTAGGGGAATTCAAAAGTGTTGGTACAAAGTAAAATCTGATTTTCCACATATGAAGCTGCACTATATGTGTTGCAAACAATGCATAGGACTATGAACATACTATGTTCGCATCGCCATGTACTCTATACATATAATGTTAATAATTTACCTCTATGTTTCTCAGATAACAAGCAAATCATATTTGATATTTGTGTACAAATGTACATTGTCCTATAGCATTGTAGCATTTGGTTTTTATGATGTACATATAAAACTTCACAAAGTGTATACATCATATCGTTAACAATGACAAATCTGCGATAATGTTTATGCATTCACCTATGGAACCTGCTGATATATAAAAAAACTAAATTTTGGAAGAACGAACATTGTAAAATCATTTGAGAAATGCTAGTTTCTATTGAATGTGAAACATGAAAAAAATTGCATTTACATAATTGCCTGTATTTTTTCTTATGCCGCGTTTTTCTACTGTATCTGCAACCTTCAATATCATGATGTAGGTACTTAACACTTAACCGTGAGTATCCTCCTATCTCTGGGTAAAAACTGTTATATTTTTTCTAAGTCCGATAGAGAATTAATATATAATGGTTTCGGATCTTAAACTCAGCCCCACACAATGCCTTACATTTGCAAATTGCTTTAAACTTCATATAAGGTGAGTATGAGCATGTAAAGAAGGCATAAATTAACATACTGTTACATGTGGAATCCCGCACTTGGTACGGGCTCTGCGTTGTCTGGTTGTGAACGGTCTGGTGTTGTGGAGGTGATCTGTCTTGACACTCCTCCTCCAATAGGTGGGCCTGCTTGCCATTATGTCACCCCATCGCCCTGCCTGGTGGCCAGAAGAACGATTGGCAGCCAACCTCGCTAGCATCGCTGTCCCTCCTCCCTCCTGCAGGAGGAGTCGACGACTTTAGAGGATGAGCAAGAATTTTGTGGTAATCCTTTGGTCAGTGCACCATGGCATTTTTAGAAGATTCTTGACCAGACTATAAATAACCCACCTCCCTCCCTACTTACACTCACAGATGAAGAGGAGTATGTCTTTGTGGTAACCATTTTACTGAAGTGTATAAATCGGGTGCAGTCTGGTACAGTCTGGTGCAGTCTGGTGCAGCGAGGGACATCAGCAGAGAGAACAGACAATGGNTAAATCGGGTGCAGTCTGGTACAGTCTGGTGCAGTCTGGTGCAGCGAGGGACATCAGCAGAGAGAACAGACAATGGCGGAGGTTACGAGATGGCAGCCGACGAGTGTTTGTTCTGTGTGGATAGACGAGAAGGCGTGGTACCCGAGAGTAGAGGGCTACTGTGCATGGGGGTTCTGGAGCACTCTAGATCATTACAGACTGTGGGATGTAGACTGTATGAATGTATGATATGAAATTTGTTGTTTATATTGGAACTGTCAAAAAAGGACACATAATTTGTAAAATAATCCAATAGAATGTGATACACAGTTTATTGGGACTGATTTCAGTTATTCTATTGCATTAATTTCTTTGAGAAAATTGTAAATTGAATTAAATAAATCGANGACGAGTGTTTGTTCTGTGTGGATAGACGAGAAGGCGTGGTACCCGAGAGTAGAGGGCTACTGTGCATGGGGGTTCTGGAGCACTCTAGATCATTACAGACTGTGGGATGTAGACTGTATGAATGTATGATATGAAATTTGTTGTTTATATTGGAACTGTCAAAAAAGGACACATAATTTGTAAAATAATCCAATAGAATGTGATACACAGTTTATTGGGACTGATTTCAGTTATTCTATTGCATTAATTTCTTTGAGAAAATTGTAAATTGAATTAAATAAATCGATTAATTAAAATAGCAAGTTATAGACATTTATTGAGAGAAATTGAGTATTTTCTTGTAGTATTTCTTAATGAATTAGAATATTATTAACTCTTTTATTTAATAAAGGTCTACAACCCTTAAATAACCTGGCTAAGCCTGCTGTCTTAGAGAAATGGTAACAATACATGGCATTGTTAAAATTAATGTGTCAGCATTCAAAATGTGGATGTCAGATGTCACCATACCATCTAGAAATATTTTTCGTTTAATTTTTTTTTTAGTGGGGTACATACATATGTGTTACATACAATATTTTTTTTACACGCCTCAATAAATTTAGCATAATGTGAAATTTGGTTGCTTATGAAGAATTTTCGCTGTAACAGTAGGCACAATACAAAGAGGCATAAAAATGACAAGCGTGGTATTCTGTACAGACAGTATGTATGTTCATCCCATACTTTTTCTTGTGCTGTGAACAACCAAGTAGCTCAGTAATCGTGATACCAGTGGCGGAAAAAATATTTTTCATGTGTATATGAATTTGATTCCTGTATTTTTCACTAAAGTGTAATTTAGGTAGTTCATGCATGCATATTAGTTGCATAATTAGATATTATGTTTTGTCATGAGTGTGTGGTCCATCTTTGATGTGTGACCTTGATTCCGCGATATACTTGAAATGTTTGGAACACAAAGAATTGGAAATTTTTTCAGAAATTAAATAAATATGCATGTGCTATATTTTTAATGTTTTGAAAAATGAATCTAAATAATTTTCAACATGTATTTTAATTTTAAATTAATTAAATATTAAGATAAAATTTACTTTCAGTGTTAACACGATTTTTAAAGTATTTCTCGGTCGACATCACCCCAAAATAGTTAAGACCAACTTGATTGGATTTCGTTAAGATTTTCTGAGTGGTTTTCTTTCTCTTACTAAAAAAAGTGCTAAAATACCCCACTTGAAAANGACTGTATGAATGTATGATATGAAATTTGTTGTTTATATTGGAACTGTCAAAAAAGGACACATAATTTGTAAAATTATCCAATAGAATGTGATACACAGTTTATTGGGACTGATTTCAGTTATTCTATTGCATTAATTTCTTTGAGAAAATTGTAAATTGAATTAAATAAATCGAATAATTAAAATAGCAAGTTATATACATTTATTGAGAGAAATTGAGTATTTTCTTGTAGTATTTCTTAATGAATTAGAATATTATTAACTCTTTTATTTAATAAAGGTCTACAACCCTTAAATAACCTGGCTAAGCCTGCTGTCTTAGAGAAATGGTAACAATACATGGCATTGTTAAAATTAATGTGTCAGCATTCAAAATGTGGATGTCAGATGTCACCATACCATCTAGAAATATTTTTCGTTTAATTTTTTTTTTAGTGGGGTACATACATATGTGTTACATACAATATTTTTTTTACACGCCTCAATAAATTTAGCATAATGTGAAATTTGGTTGCTTATGAAGAATTTTCGCTGTAACAGTAGGCACAATACAAAGAGGCATAAAAATGACAAGCGTGGTATTCTGTACAGACAGTATGTATGTTCATCCCATACTTTTTCTTGTGCTGTGAACAACCAAGTAGCTCAGTAATCGTGATACCAGTGGCGGAAAAAATATTTTTCATGTGTATATGAATTTGATTCCTGTATTTTTCACTAAAGTGTAATTTAGGTAGTTCATGCATGCATATTAGTTGCATAATTAGATATTATGTTTTGTCATGAGTGTGTGGTCCATCTTTGATGTGTGACCTTGATTCCGCGATATACTTGAAATGTTTGGAACACAAAGAATTGGAAATTTTTTCAGAAATTAAATAAATATGCATGTGCTATATTTTTAATGTTTTGAAAAATGAATCTAAATAATTTTCAACATGTATTTTAATTTTAAATTAATTTAATATTAAGATAAAATTTACTTTCAGTGTTAACACGATTTTTAAAGTATTTCTGGGTCGACATCACCCCAAAATAGTTAAGACCAACTTAATTGGATTTCGTTAAGATTTTCTGAGTGGTTTTCTTTCTCTTACTAAAAAAAGTGCTAAAATACCCCACTTGAAAANATTGGATTTCGTTAAGATTTTCTGAGTGGTTTTCTTTCTCTTACTAAAAAAAGTGCTAAAATACCCCACTTGAAAAACATATGGTCGCTGGTGATTTTTGGTTGATAATAATTTTTTTTCTCTTGGTCGATCCGGCCAGCTTGATATATAAAAAGACGCGGAGGGCGTCAAACTTGTTGATTCGCATCTGTAGATGATCAACATTAGATGACACCCAGCACGAATTACGCTTTTTGTACATTCATTCTTGTGATATTTTTCTACACAAGTCCCTAAATCATTTTGATATATCCTGCCTCGTACACGGGCATATTATCCATTTTGAAGGTTTTTTGTCCATAATTTCAATAAACAGTGGTAGTTTCACATAGGTGCAATCGAGCCACATATTGAATTTTATTGGATCCTATTCTCATAATTCAGTGGCGAGTTGGCTAATGATGTTTACCTCCATGCGAGCAAAATATGTGCAGATAGGCCTTACCTTTGACGAACTTCCCTCGTTTTGGGCGATGTGCGCTTTAAAATTGTTGCAGAATGAATCATAGTTCTCCACGAAACCATTGACATTAACTCTCCCAGAAACTGCAATTATTCTTGTGTATAGTGGTCGCTGACACAATGGTGGAAGATCATCTTGAAACCTTGGTGCTTTCGGAATTACAGTTGTATGCTTCGGCAGTGAAGACTGTGTATGGCGCACACAGAAGGAGAAAGACATGCATGAAGCCATACAGGCCTCTGTTTGTCTCTGCAAGTTATCGTTTCTTGCAAATGTCACGCCGCCTTTCTGCATTTATGCGTCACTAGAACCGTATTCATCGCACATCCATATTTCTGATGTCCTCGCGCATCATAGTTGGACATGAAGGTGATATTACAGAAGCGACACGGGTGTTGGGGTATCGACAAATACAAGTGCTGTTTATGTAGTTTAAAATGCTGTTGATGGTACCACTCATAGCATTGCTGATGACATATGGAGCAAAATTAGAGCCAGCAATTCTACCGCCAAATAAAAAGTTAGGACACCTGCCTCAGGACTGCAATTAATTGAAAGCCACCTCTTCACCTCTGCTGGTAATTAAAATTTTGGAAATAATTGTAAAATATTTTATTGCAGCACAATTGAAACATCAGCCCAGAAAACACAAAATGCTAAATAAAAGGGGACAGCATAAAAAAACATCGGTGCTTTGAGTTTCAACTTTATTATTGGAATTTCTCCAAATTTTACAATACCGAAAGTAATAATAATACCCAGCTAAAGCAGAGTTGGTAAATAGGATATGCAAAGCTAAAAACATTAAAGCCTTAGGCAAATCTCAGTCAGATTACAAGCAGCAGAAATGTAAATAGCCAATAGCAGTACGTCTTTATGTACCTGAATAAATTTCAGTAAAGCCCTTAAATGCATGGAATGCACATAGTTTGNGCCAATAGCAGTACGTCTTTATGTACCTGAATAAATTTCAGTAAAGCCCTTAAATGCATGGAATGCACATAGTTTTCAAAACGAAACATACTTCGTTCATATGCAACACAGGGCAGTATGCAAAATTCGCATAGTGTACAACTCATACAAATAGATCACAGCAATAAACATTGAATAACGTGAGGTTAAATGCTGCCTTATGGACATTGCACAAAACTGGCTCATATTACAACTCATACAAAGTGATCACAGCTATGAATAATAAATAAGTATTAAGAAAAAGCAGGAACCATGTCGTAGCATGAGGTTACAAATTGCCTTTTCGNACCATGTCGTAGCATGAGGTTACAAATTGCCTTTTTGTCCGTACACACAGACCCAAAATCACAAGGGAACAACGAGAGCATTGGGTTTCATTACAAAAATCATTATAATACATTACCCTTAACCTATGAATAAAAGCATCAAACAATACCACGGATGCTGATAACTTCATTTTACACTTCATCTCAATTATATAAACAAACCTCGAGGTGAGTTAAAAGGGCTAGGTCAAATGACAAACATCTATATTAGGGTTTGAATAGGCATAGCGTGGGAAGCAAAGGTTGCAAGATCAACATGTCACACAGGGAATTACATATTTACAAAGGGCCAAACGGGACTCACATTCGCAGTCGCAAAGAGGCATGCCACTCACAAATTAAGAAATTAACATAATGACTCACACTCGCAATCTAATAGCGAGGAGATAGGCAAGCAAGCCTGAAAGTACAAGCCTCACGACTCAAGGTCGTGCGCGAGAATAAAATAACAAAAAAAAAAAAAATTGCAAAAAAGACAGTTAGATGTTACTGCAAAATGGAACTTTAAATAGTGGGAAGTCCAAGACATAAATTAAAAAGAAAAAGAATTGACATGTTAACCTAGTTCACTGACCATTTCAGCCTGCCCTGAGATGGGGCAGACACGAATACGAAATAGAAGTAACTTAAAGTGCTGAAACAAATTGATGTGGCTGAGTCACACACAACTCCAATCATCGTTGGCCAGGCGAAGGTAGGGAGCATAAGGCAAACGGGAAAAGGGAGGGGAAAGCAACGAGATAGGAAAAATAAGTGGAGGGGGAGCCAAGAGATGCTGAAGTCGGAGCGCTGCAGTGTCGAAGAAATTAAGTGGTTACTCCCAGGATTCTGTGAGTCGTTCACAGCAAACAAAGAAATTGATTTAATATTTTGTGTAAAAATTGCCGTACGAAACCAAAGAAATTGTACATTTTAGAAAACATAAAATAGTTTTTCCATTATTACAATAATTTAAAGTTACAAAGATCTTGCTTATTATGTTATCGATTTTATGTAGATAGGGTATATATGGTCATGTGCAGTGGCACTTGGCATAGAACTCAGAAGCCACCTGACGAACATTTCAAAATATCCCTCTATTCCTTCAAAGATCCATTAAAATACCAAAAAATCAGCAATTTGGTGTCAATATTCTTTGAAAATTATCAAGTCTGCATCGAGACACGTCTGCATCGAGACACCTCGATGTGTGAGTCAAAATTCCTAAGATCAGGAAGGCGGACTAAGAATTGAGAGTCAAGCCCTGCGGACCAGGAGAGATGTCGGTCATTTTTGTTTACATTACGATCAACAATCGCAATCTTGTAATTCCATTACCTTTACCAAGGTTTACCTTGACCCTGAGTGACCTTGACCTTGTCCTGGAGTTACCTTGACCCCAGCCAACCTAAAAATCAGAAAATAGAGAAAATGCAAAGAAATCGTAAAAACAGAATAAAATTTAGGGGAGAAATTACAACTTATACCTGGTGACCATCTCGGATATCCGCGATCTTCACCTTAGGATGAACTTAAAGTTGAAAAATAAAATAAAATCTCAACAAATTGTAAATATTAGGGGATGAATTAAATTACGTTACCACCACGTTTAATGTCTGTGACCTTGACCTGCAATGACCTTGGGATAACCATGAATTCGAAAGATGTAGAAAATTAAACAAATTCATTACAAAATTGAAAAAATGGAGGGAAAACCTCATTAATGAACCGGAACACCATTTTGTATTTCTGTGACATTGACCCTAGGTAAACTTGAACCCGAAAAATAAGAAAAATCAGAAACACAGGTAAATAATTTAAAAATACCGGAAAAATTGTGTTATAGACCACGACCGCCATCTTGGATATCCGTATCCTTGACCCTGTACAAAGGCGAACTTTCACCCGACAACACAGAAATATCTAAAAACATAATTTGGAATATGTTTAAAAATAATTAATAAAAAATATTAAATTCGCAAAAATGTTTGAAAATTTAAGAAATTAAAAAAAAAATTACGTTCATAATTTTTTTAAAATTTACATATAGAATGTACAGTGTTAGATTCCCGTAAAGTTGTCAGAAAATGTATACTCCCGGCACTACGACTAACAGATGATTTACCACAACCGCCACCACCATCCCATATAAATTTGTATGTGTTATTTAATCAACCATCTCCACCCTACCACAATATTCCATTGGCTATCTAGTCGACCTCCCGTTCACTCAACTACCTTCTACAATGAATCATTAGCTTATAGCACACCCAACCCCTGCTCTCCTCACCCCCCCCTTTTTTTTCAACCATTTATCCAATATAGCTCAGCCCATACCACTCGAATGTATAAATTATTTAATTATGTCGCATTGCTTGTTCGTGATTGGCTGTTTGTCACATACGTTTTCGTTCTCTGCAGATAATTAATGTGGCCAAATGAGCGCCAATATACAGTTCTTCTTCCGATGCGAGAGGTTAAATATAGTTCTCTTTACCCTAATGTTTCCAGCATTCAGTCTGGTAAATTATTTTATTTTAGACTCCTCAATCAAAGTTTGCAGGATAGCATCGGGCGTGCTCGCAATTGTATATACATTTCTCCACAAAAGTAAAATATCTGCTTAAAAATCCAAATACCTGTTTGGACCAACGATATACTCGAGTATAGATATAAAGACGAATAGTTAATTTAATGGTGTGCCTATAACCAGTATACCAACTTCGTCTTTGGTGGTAAGTAACATCGTTTATTGTCTCTAGACAGTCAGCATTGTTAATAATGCTATTCACAAACCATTAAGGTAAAGTTTTTGAAACTTTAGAATGAGCGAGGGCAACTTAGATAGTAGGCTGTCTTACATTCCGTACTTTTATTTGTATTTCCATCAATATTACGATCAATCTTTCAATCATTCAATCTCGTTAAATAAATGTTCTGAGAATACAAATTTTTCCACTAAAGGCAAAAGACAAATATCTTAGCCCACATGGTTTTATTTTTACCATTTTAATTGTATTAATGTGAAAATGGTTTTCTAAAATATGCATATCTAGAGCTTGCCTGCTCATTTTCCTTAAAAGGTAGGAGTGAAATACAACCACACGGACGTAGTTTAATCTNACTTAGATAGTAGGCTGTCTTACATTCCGTACTTTTATTTGTATTTCCATCAATATTACGATCAATCTTTCAATCAGTCAATCTCGTTAAATAAATGTTCTGAGAATACAAATTTTTCCACTAAAGGCAAAAAACAAATATCTTAGCCCACATGGTTTTATTTTTACCATTTTAATTGTATTAATGTGAAAATGGTTTTCTAAAATATGCATATCTAGAGCTTGCCTGCTCATTTTACTTAAAAGGTAGGAGTGAAATACAACCACACGGACGTAGTTTAATATGTGAGTTTACATTGCGTGCTATGAAGTACGACAGTTACATAACTGACTTGCATAGCACAGCGCACCGACGCTGTGCTGGCAAACTGCGCGCCTTTTGCGTAGAAGCGATGAGGCGCTTAAGCGTGCGTGTTAGGACTTGTCCACTATAGCTGGTCCGCGGACGCTCGCACCAGAGCCTTTGACATCGCAGCTCGCGTCCCAATGTCCCATTACAGAAGATAATTCGCCAACGAAATATTTTCGTCCACGGACGCATGCGGACGTGTCCCAAGTTATTTGCTTTGTTTATATTTCATCGCACGCAAACCGTAAAGTAAATAATACTGCATTGATATCGAAGCTTGTGGATTGAAAATATAAAAAAGCTATATATACAAATGCATACTACTCAATCTCGNGTGTTAGGACTTGTCCACTATAGCTGGTCCGCGGACGCTCGCACCAGAGCCTTTGACATCGCAGCTCGCGTCCCAATGTCCCATTACAGAAGATAATTCGCCAACTAAATATTTTCGTCCACGGACGCATGCGGACGTGTCCCAAGTTATTTGCTTTGTTTATATTTCATCGCACGCAAACCGTAAAGTAAATAATACTGCATTGATATCGAAGCTTGTGGAATGAAAATATAAAAACGCTATATATATACAAATGCATAATACTCAATCTCGCTGCCACCAAAACTAAACTTTAAATAATAAAAACCCAAAAATGTACTGACTTGAGCAAAAAAAAAAAAAAAAATACTAATTCCAATTAAACTTAAATTATAGTCAATTCAAAACTTACTCACTCGAATAACTAAAATTAGAATACAAAATAAAATAAGCTACAAATATCCATATTTACGTGTTATCACATACAATATTTACTGTCGCGGCGATTCCAGGGCACTCTATGCCAGTGTCTGAAAGCTTAGCTTCGGAAGGCGCCTAATTGAGTGCACACTGGTGCCAGTGCTAGAAAGATTAACTTCGGACGTCGTAACTGTAGACACACACGTTGGGACATTCCGTCGGCGGACGAGCTATTGTGGACAGGCCCTTAGTGTCGCACGCATCGCTCCATCGCTCCCGAGCCTTGAAAGGGCAGAACAGCTCCAGGTACCTAGGAGCCATAACTTGAATGTGAATCGGCATGTACTACGTGCAAGGTGAGGCGGTGCGGCAGGCCGGCTGGGTGGTCAGCTTGCCCTCGGAGGGTCATCCGTGACCCTGGCAGGCAGCTGTGCCTGCGTCCCGCCGGTCAGGTGTGCGCATGCGTGCGTGCGTGGCGCGGCTGTGCCAATATTGGGTTACGAAGGGGCGAGAGCTGACCAACGACCCCCGGGCCCCTCACGAGGCTACTGACCGTCCCGCATGGTTTTCGACCTGGTGGCGCGCCACGTCGTCGTACGAAAAACATCGTTGGAAATCACCTGTCTGCTGGATATCAGCCATCATTTGCTGTTCACGGTTGACTGAACATTTTTTAAATCAAGCTTTGAATAATTGCATTGCCCAAACATGCATATGTTTTAACGGGTACGCTGACTGACATGCGTCCAGTAAAGTTAGTAACGACGGAGGAAAAATAATTCCATATCTTAACGTCAAATAAAAGTGTTAAGTAAGCGAGTGTGATTACTTAAATGACGTGATCTGCTTTCTGTTTTTTAAACTTGTTTTAAGAATTAACTAATCCAAAAAATATTTATTTTTTTCTAATAATTTTTTTCTTCACTTGCCCGCCGCATAAATAAAGTGATCAGGCATTGCAATGCTAGTTTTACATATGGTGGAAGGGTACAAAGTGTACATTCAAGTATATATTAAGCAGAAATTTCAAAAGTGCTCAGTTTACGTTGAAAAAATTATGCCTAGTTCAGAACGCAGTGTAAAGATGAGGTACATTTGCGTTCGTTTTCTGCTTATATTTCACCAACACTTGCGCCATAATTGGTAGCATAATGGTCAAAATCACAGTATGATAGAGATGCGAATATTTGTCATGTTTCATTATTCAATAGACTAATTCTTGTATACTATAAGATATTGACACCTGCCAAAGCTGAGGTTTGGACGTAGGTGTTGTAATATGTTCTGTGGCGTGAGGCGCCAACACTTAATACTAGTCCTCAGTGATCGGGCGTAGGAATGCTTCGACACTGTTGTTTAATGGTCCAATTCACTAATGAATGAATACAGGATAATTCATATTTCACAAATCGAGGTTTTATTGTTGCATGAACATGTGAATTGATACATGAACCCTTGAGACAACTCCCTCCCTTTTCTACGTATGCTCCGTACAATTCGCGTCGTAAAAGGGGGGGGGGGGGATCTTCGTCGCACTTGTTGGATGATTCTAAAAGATCCTTCACACTGCGGGATAACTACTAAAGGTCCTTCACACTCGCTGGATGACTGTACTTATCTGGCTTGCTGTGCTGGTAGTTGTTCTTGCAGATGAGGTCCGGTGAGCTGGAACTGCTCTCGTCCTGTCACGGGCGCCTCGGTGACTCGTCTCGACGTCCCTCCTTCTCGGGTCGACGCAGGACTCTGCGTCTGATGGCGGCTGGCTGCCGTTCTCGTCTCCTGCGGAATCACTCCTCCCTCCCGGAATCTCGTCGGCCGACTGCCATGTTTCCTCGGACTCCTCCGGTTTTGTAGGCCCTCATTGCCATATTAAACTGCCCCCGCTTCTGCAGGTAGCCACGGACCGCCCCCTCCCCCCTGGGTAACCAACCGCGGGCGTGTACTCCAGCTCCGCACTTGGGTCCAGGTCTGCTGTTTTGTTCTGGTTTACCAGTTTCAGCACTCCGTCCTGTCCGTGCGGAAATAATTGAAAGGGGCCTCTCGTTTCTGCGTCCGTGTAATTCACCTGTCTGGCTGATATTATTTCCGCGCTTGTCCAAAAGCTCTCTCGGTTTTTATTGTGGTCAAAAGCCTGGGACGAAACACAGCCTGGCGAGGTCATAAATACGTCTCGCCGTTCCTGCCTGCTCGCGGAGTCTGGCATCTGTCCCTCTATTCTGCCTGGAGGTTTGTTGTTTGGTTCGGCGTTGTGGGAATACTTCAGGATCTCCCCCTGGCCGCTGCACTCGTGTTCTTCCCGCTGTCACCTGATACCATACCGTGACGCTATTCTCCCGCATGTCCGCCTTCCCATGCAAATGGTCGTCTTGTAGGGCCGATCTGGCGCCGTTCCCTTCGTCACGGCTGCCAGGCCCTAAATCCTGATTGATGTCGTTCGCCTGTGAGCTTCGTTAGAGCGTGGTACGGACTAATAAAATATAGGGATGCCGCGGACGTCAATATTTTCCGCCAATTTACTTCATAATTTAATACGCGTACTGAGAAAGCTCGAACGGAAGGAAATTTCCATTAAGTCCATATTATCTTTCTTGCATTTATTCACGAAAGAGTAATCTGTTTAGTGAGTGAGTGAGTTAAATATTCGGGCGGCTCTTAACAACGAGGTCTTGAGAACCGAAGATGGTGAAGCGAGACGAGTATGTAGCAGTGTCAGAAAGAAGGGGCGGGAGAAGTGGGAGATCTCCGAGAAAACCGGCCTACCAGAGGGTTTTCACATGCCAAAATCCTGGAGTGGCCCCGCCGGGAATGGAACCCAGTTTGCCTAGGTGGGAGGCCAGTAGTCTAACCACTGTACCACCATGACCCCTCAAATGCTATAGAAGTTCCGAACTGTGCATAATATAATTTATATATTTGCATCCTAAAGTTTGGGAAATTTTACCCACATTTTAAAACTCCCCATTACAGTTTAGGAAGTTATCTGAAAAATGTTTGCAAATTATAAAGACAAGTTATATTACGTAACTTGAAATCCTAGCTACTATAATATTCAGGAAAAGGAGTTATAATAAATTTGTGTATGCTGGAACAGTGGGCCTGCCCTAGTCCAAGCGAAATGATTTTTAGTGGAAAAGAAATAAAACCTGTTTGGTTAAAGAAATCGGTTACTGAGAAACAGGGATGCGTTCTCTACCACATTACCACATATACCTCTGTAGAGCTGAGAAAATTACTGTAGCTGATCGTGCGGCCTAACGCGCAGAACCAACATGAGGTACGCGACGAAAGTTTGCCTTTGACCAGACGGTTTTCTCATTACACTTTCAGCTCTCCTTTCTGTAGAATCCATCTACTTCTCCGTTCGTCGAGGATCAATATCACCCTTCCGAGTGTCTAACTCTGTCAATAGTCAATATGGTAGTAGTCACCCCGCCAGCAGGCACTTATTGAAACAGCACTTTTGGCTCTTTCAACATTATTTAATAGGGATGTATTCACGAAACTGTTCAACAATACTGATTATTTCCCTTAACAGCTTAGTTATCACAAGCACAAGTTTTACACAAGCTATTTTATATTCAAATATCGCTAAATAACACACTTTGCTTCAGCAATAAGCTATCAATAAAACTATAAATATTTTTTTGCTCCATATAAAATTTTAGTTTTTAGTATGATATAGACATCATATTTGTTAATTTCATATTACCTACTTTTCAAAAAGTAACTTAACTGAAATTTGTGTGAAAGAGATTTGCTTTACTTATTCAGCTAAACTATTCGTAAAATGACGTAGCTTGAGCATATATTTCTGTTTGTAGATGCTGTATGCAGTAATGGCATCAAGTGACCAATGTGGAACTTCGTACAAATTTTCAAACCGAAATTCGCTTAAGGAAATTGAAATTAGAATCTTCAGTCCACGATATAGTAAGAAGGGCTTACAAGAACTCAGCTTTTGTTATAATCTCTAAATTTTTATACAGATTCAGGAATAACTGTTTTACCAAAGTCACTGAAGTGTCCTTATTTTTTACACGTGTTGTAAATGCAGATGTTAAGCAGGAAATCACCAAGTGAATATACCACTCATCATTAATATTAAACACATATTCACTGATAGGCTCTCGCTCTATGTTTCAACTTAAAGACATACCCCAACCTTGTAAACGTAGGCAATTCAATGCGTGCTAAGTATACATTATTGCGCATCTCACCACGCGTGTTATTAATAAAACATTTCTCAAATTCTTGATACTGTAATCGAAGAATGCAAAAACAAATCAGAAGTAACAAACGACGACCACTTTGCAGAGCTAAATGTTTCAACTGTCTTCTCATCAGCACACAAGTACTCCCACCAAATCTTAGATTAGTTCCTGGCCACCTGCCTCCCCACATAACAGGTGTTGAAGTCATTAGGAGTCCCCATCACCACGGGGCAGGAACTGGATAACCAAATGATCCCTCTGACCGATACCATTCTGCAGGCAGCCTTACTTGTTTTTATACAATAGAGGTGCTACATCTTTGAGGTGCGATACCCAGTTGAACTACGACGCTTCTCCCGTCGTTCAACAGCGTGGATCTGGCAGCACTGTCATGGCAATTACCACCTTGAAGCCTACCGGGATATAAGCCAAGACTGACGCCGCTTCATTCTGTAGTTAGCCTTTGTAGAACGGGACCGTTTGCATTTCTCACAGAATCGTTGAGGATGCCTTAACATGTCTGAAGGTACCAAACGATCTGACTGTCCTTCCCACCACTGCTATATGGTTGCCAGCACTGGCACCAGAAGATCAAACAGACTCTCTGGTAGTCAAATTCGTACAGACTTTCACCCCGCACGACACTGGTCCACCATCGCATGTGAGGGGCGTTCACCAACTGGTGTAGCCGCAGTACATAGATCCAGCATTGCTCGCCATGCCCTCGGAGGTGAATCGTGCCTTGCAGAAGCTTCGCCCCTTTTCCTCTGGCCCTGACAGCATTTACCCACGTCTTATTCGTTCATTGCCTTATACGGGCATCATTTTCCTACATAATATAATCAATTCTAGACTCTTCTCTCGTTACCCGGCCACAAGATGTCATGCTTTCATTGCCCCCATTCCTAAGCAATGGACTGACACCATGTAATACAGCATCTTATCGTCAAATATAACTAGTTTTCTATTTGTCCATTATAAAGGGGAGGGGTAAATATTCACATCCATATTCCGGCTTACATTAACGAACACAGTTTTCTTCCAAAATTCCAATTCAGCTCCCACTGTAAGTACTTCACTACAGATGCAATTGCACGAGTCATAGATAAAGTCATTGAAGCTTTCAACAAGCAGTGACATACCATAATGATCCCGCTCGATATTTGGAAAGCTCTTTACAGCATCTATCGTGGTGCACCCCTCAATAAGTGCAGGGTGCTGGCCCTGCCAGCTCACCAGGAACCAGTCCTGATCTCATTCCTTTTTGTGAATAACTTCCATGTAGCGGGGGAGGAGGAAACTGGCATGATGAAGATGTCTGGAGTACGACAGAATTCTGTCCTCAGTTCCACACTCTTCTCAGTTTACAATGATGACATTCCATCCCCTTTTGATATTTCCATTACATCCCATACTGACGACACAGCCCTATTAGATCCAAATATCCACCAATTCTGGTGCTGCGTACACACGATTCTACTATGACTGGTTGTCTACTTCACTGCGTAGGTATTATTTCCAGTCCATTTAACCACTCAAGAGTCAAGCCATCTTAATCCCCAACATCAATCACTTTCTCCAGCAAATATTTGCTACTTAGGTAATTTTCAACCAAGGCTCAAAACTGTCAAATACTTCGGAGCCACCTTCGAAAAATACCTGGAATTGCGCCACCACATCCTCTTTGCTGTTGAAAAAACACACCTTCTGCTTATTCGCTATCGTCGTTACATTAATTCCCCATGCCCCATGCTCTGTGGCCTTTTCTCCTCCACCCTCCTCTACAGTCACGCCATCTGGCCCTACATTATTCCAAGTACCCGCTGCCCCATCAAAATCATGTAGAATAAAAGACTGAGAATTCTGCTTGATGTATATATCAACATGCTAGTAGATCATAGCTATGAAATGACTGGTCTGCATCTCCTGACAGAATTGTTACCAAATTCGCCACTAAATTGTACTCCAAATGCTCACGTCATTCTAACCCCACTATCTCATCCATCGTCTAATATGATTGCACATTTCTCAACCCACACCGCCGCCTGAAGGACTTGGTACCTAACAATACCCACTATCTTCCCAGGACCTCATCCATGACTGACATTCTGAAGACCCTGAAGACCTGAAAGCTCTAAAGCATCAAGAGACGACCTTTGTTTCACGGTACTTATAGGATGAAAATAGTTTCCACCTACCAACGAATATCTTCAAAACCGTATCCACTAACGACTTTGTCATCAAAAAACCAATATTTTTAAGACTTTCTTGTGTTGTCATGAATGAATTACTTATATTAGTAAGTAATTCATTCATGTTATTTTTCAAACTCCCTGCATGGGGTTTTATGTTAGTTTTAATATTTATTTTGTGTCAAGTTTATATTTCTCCTTTCATTGAATGAACTTGGAAGGCAATAGGAGCGGAACGTATAGAGAAATAAGGACAAAATTGCCACAGAACGAGACACAATAAAATTAATAAATTGCCAACTTCTTAATCTAAAAGTGTGTTGCAACCCTTGGCAGTGGAGTGTGAAGGGATGCATCATATTGAGTTACTACTCAAAATTGGCTGAGTCCACTGTGACGCACTTGAAGAGACCCATAACCAACGTATTCGTTCGAGAACTACTCGAAAAATGAGATTGTCTCTAATAAGATGGCAGCACAACTTATAATACTCTTGTAGAGCAGTCATTAGGTCTATGGAAATGTTGATTTTTACAAATGACTCTGAGAGGAGCCAGGTTGACCTTGAAGGAGAGCGGAGTGTGCGCTATTGGGGAAGGACAGCAGGTGGTGTGGCGGTGCCTAATTTGTCGGCGCGGGTTTGCCGAGTGTGTGGACGGCCGCCGGTGGAGGGCAGGCGCACACACGGCGGACAATCACCGCGGGAGGAAGCAGCTGTCGCACACGTGAACACAGCGTCTTTGTTCAACCAGAAGTGGCCGGCTCCGCTCCCGGACCACGAGAGTACCTCCCTTCTCTGACTTCTTCGTGCGCGGAGACCCCGAGACAATGCAGGAGGGGTGGAGGGGAAGCTGGCCAGGTGCGCCATCTTGCATGCCTAAATACCGGGCAACAATCCGCCCCAGACGTCGCCCGCGCCGGTAACGGTCCCCGGCCGAACGTCTTCAAGAGTCCTCGACCGTCCACAATGAGAAACGGCGGGTGCTTCGCTGATGAAAACTATACATACGCCGAAAGGAGGATGGAGGACTTGCACACGAATAAAAGTGAGCACATATCGGAAGACATCTGAAAATTTCGCTCCCTTTTCTGTTGCTATGGTAGACTTCCAACGGTTGTACTTTCATAGACGCTGCTACCTTCGCGAGCACAACGCCGCCAGTCTCTTATCACGGGAAGCTCATTGGCCGAGATCGCCGTAACAAATAAAACGGGTAATTTTAGAACCATTCCGACAGTGAAGTAGTTTGGAACCCAAAATATTAATTGGCATTGACTTTCTGCACGCTAGCTGTATAGAAAACCACTGTAATAAAATGGAATACGTGTTATATCATATTATGTAAGCCTACATATACCGTAAAAATCTCACGCTATGTGAAAATATTATTACTTCAAACATCTTATATATTTTAAATTCTCAAATAATGAAGGTCATTATCTTGTATATCAAGTCGAGCTCTGCATGTGAATAAAATCATGAATTTTCAAGGATACATGAGAAAGTACGACGTCATAAGCGTTGTCTAAAAATAAAAGATTTGGGAACTGTAAAAAATATGCGTAATTTTACACAAATGTATGGGGCAGCAAAATATTCACCAATGTCAGTGTATTGTAACATACTTAAAAAGGTTTTGGTTTTTAATCTACGTACAAATACATCTTCTCAGATATTAATAAAATAACATGTATTCTGTACCATGTATACTGTACAACTAATTTTTTTTTATTCAAGTTTGCGCATCTTAGGAGCGTGATGAACCATTTTGGTTGAGTTTTCTTGCTACCCAGTACCTCTTCATTTTCTCTTATTGTGCTTGTTCTCTTTCTTCTGTGAATATGTAGTTGGGTTTCTTTCTGATTTTAGGTTCAAATTTTGTGGAGTCAATTA
Organism: Clitarchus hookeri; assembly: GCA_002778355.1. Taxonomy (NCBI): domain Eukaryota; kingdom Metazoa; phylum Arthropoda; class Insecta; order Phasmatodea; family Phasmatidae; genus Clitarchus; species Clitarchus hookeri. The sequence goes on from NQII01001540.1 coordinate 137,691, forward strand.
GTTTCCTGTAAGTTTTTCTGTCTTGTATTGCGTTTTCTGTGATGTTGAGAGCTTTCGAGTCCGCTCTGACCTCTGTGAGCGATTCGGTTGCCTTTTTTCGTCCCGAAATGAAGTTGAAGATTTTCTTGGTCAGTTTACGGTCGTCCATGCGGTGTAGGTGTCCATAGAACTTGAGCCTTCTCTTCCTGATGTTATTGTACAACTAAATATAAATTGTTTTGTTTCAATTGCTCTTACTGAGTAGCAGAAAGTAAACCGTAACTTAAATATATATTTTCCTTAACAAGAAAATTTACGAAGCCGTTGCAATTGTAATTCCACAACTGGATACTAATCGGTTTTCACCGAGCGAGGCGGCGCAGAGTAAAACATTGAATTTGCATTCGGCAGGAACTGGGTTCGATTCTCGGTCCAACCATCATGATTTCTGTTTTCCAGGGTTTCGCGAAATCACTCCGGGTGAATGCTGGAAGGTTTTTCTTAATAAACGCCATGGCCGATTGCTTCCCCATATCCTTACTCTAGTGTGTTCCTGTAGCAAAGCTATTCGATTTTCAAAATGCCAAATAAATAAATCAGAGATCCACTGTAGATGTAAATACGGACCAAACTGCGTGTATAACTAGCCAAACGGGTGCGGAAAATTGATTCAATTTTCACACACATTCAATACCATAGTGATCTAAAATATAAGATAAATCAATAAATAGTGGGACCTCCATTGTGGGCGAGACATTGTTGAACCTGACGCGGTATCGATTCGAAGAGTATCCTAATAATGTCCTGGATTATCGTTAGATATGTGTTGTTGATCCGAGTCGACAGTTCAAATTTGTTTTATGACGGTGAGAAAGTATTCAACCTACGCCCAATCGTGTCCCACGGATTCTCAATTGGCGAGAGATCGGGAGGTCGAGCATCAGCACACCTAGCAAAGCATTGAGGCTGTCTGAGCTGCATGTAGCTGGACGTTGTCCTCTGAAGACGTGCCAATGGGACGCCCAGCATGCATGGTATTGTCACGGGCCGTATCACCTCATCTATGTATATAGTAGCATCTCGTTAATGTGCCCATAATGAGTAGTAGAGTAGAGCGCATATTTGTGCTTATATATCCCTAAACCCATGTTGACGTGGCTCTCCACAAGGGCAGAGGAATCACATAATGTTGTGCCAACAGTATTAATGTTACTACTACAGTCATTTTTTTGATAGCTGCGAGCAGTCAGTAACTAATGTTGCTGTTGATATGATTCAATGTTAAGCTATTTATGTCAATGTAACATTAAGTACTTTTTAACGTTTCCACTTTACTATATTGTCATTATTAAGGTGGTGATTATGTCATGGCAAAACAAATGTCGTGTTGCTGATGTTAACATTTGTGTTAAAAATTATTTTGTATTTTGTTTGCTTTAAAAAAAAGTCTCGATGTAAAATAACTTAAGTGCAATTATTTTGTCAAAAATAAAATATTAACAACGAAGACAAAAAATATTTGTCGGGTGGGGAATCGAACCCGCCCCTCGAGTTCTTAATGATCTACCAAATGCTCTATTTTAACATATAAGAACTTGTTTCATGTTGTGGGTATAGAGGACAATAAAACGACATACTGTAGTTATCTTTCGTTTACTCTAGGAATTTAAGTTTTTTTGGACATGTCAACTGCTTTGCAAGGCTTGAGACCTGGTACAAGCTACATTTAGTTTTCATACTATTCTTGAAAATTGGAATATATTGGTTTCATATTACGAGGTTGTCGTTCATAAGTATCCGCCATTTTACAACGTCAAGTGGGTGTAAGCCTGCGTTGGTTGAACATTGCTTTAATGTCGCAGTAACAGTTAATATGTTATCCTTCTTGTTATTTTTAGCGTAATACAATATCTGGTTGCGGCAAAATACCTTAAAGGCTTTATTAACATTAACACTTCAACAGTAGATGTGCATTATTGTAATAATATTTGGCAAATGGTTAAAATTATTAGGCGTTACACAACATTACTAATTACCAACAAAATCTATTAAAGACATGTCTAAATAGCTATATTTTTGTTGCAAAAGCATTAGACTTGTTCTGTACACGTCGCCGCCAAGCAGACTGTTACTTACACGGTGATCACCCACTGGTGAGCAGCAATGGGATTCGTCGCTGAAGATGACACTGGTGTGACACCATTCTAATCTATAACGACGGCCCATGAAACGGACGACTGGACAACAAACCTGCCTCAGTCAATCGGCACACCGCCTGTGTTGGTATAGATGCACCCAAACCTCATTCCCTCACTTTGAAAAATGTCGCCAGTCATGGATTGTGAGTGTGCCACGGCATGGCGTCTGATGCGAAAATCTATTCGCTCTGGCGTCCTTCTCTGAGCTCCGGTCTCACTACGGTGATGCACATTTCCTTACTGGGACTACCGTCACAAAATACGAACGACTGTTTTGGCAATCACGTTTAGTTTCTTCCGCAATGCGGCGCAAGAACCAACTGCTAGTACGAAGAAATATGATCAAACCCCTCATAAACTCGTCAGTTTGACGGGATTGCTCACGACAGCGTCTTAAAAACATTATAACTCCTTGTTAGTTCTCCAAACACCACAATAGGAAAAACCACTCACTTCGGGCTTCCGTGGCAACGTCTTGAATGACGAATTCACATGCTGGTTTTGTGCCTTTATAACGCGTATAGTTAACGTAACTGGCCAGCAATGTTAACCAAATGCCTAACAGGTATATGTACATCCGCTCTCCACGTTTCATAGTACTTATTTTACGCCTTTGTGGTGTGGCATTTTCTCTGTCATGCAGTGTACATAACGCTTGTGCTTTTTTCACTGCTTCACTAAGCAAATTTACACATGCCGTACATTAAGAACTTTACCACCTCTGTCAGTTATTTTACAAGTGTACATGCTAACCATATATATAAAGTACACACATAGCCTATATATGTGTTTGTAGTTTTAGTAATTTTCATTTTAATGTACTACGTTCTGTAACTAGATAATAAGAAAATGATAAATGCGTATTCTTAAAAATCTGAATAGATCTGTAACAGTTAGTTTAAAACATTTATGTGTCCAACTACCATATAAATGGCAATAATATTATATTTCTACGTGGCGCTTCTACTCGCAATACCTTATTACCGCCACGACCAACCATTCGATGGAGGATAGGTGTCACGCCCTTTCATCGCAGTTAAGGTTATGCCAGATTAGCATCTGAGTTGACCAGATCCAAAGCCCCAACCTTATTCACAAGTACAGCAAGGTCCACCCTTCCACAACAATGAGATCGTCGCTCTTAGCACTAAGCGTTTGGTATGACCGAAGTACGACCCACCTCGTAATGTCTATCCAGAACACCAACGGAGCATTAAAGCATCACAACATCTGACCTTTCTTAGGATCCTTCCAATCTCCTCTAGCATACAGAGTTAACCACTACCACCACGAATTCAACATCATGGATCGGCTTACAGAGAGAACCTCTGGTGGGGCTAACCGAGATCACACGTTGAACTACTTAATTCCCAAGACCCTTGTGGATTTTACAGAAACCAACCGCTCGACCGCAAATGGCGAGGGATTACTGAGCGAACAGAGGCAGTCCCGTCCACCCCAGAGCACGGAACTCCTCTTCTCCTATCACAGTAGGCCATACTAAAATTGACCAAGGACGTAAACCGTACCCTTTGTCAAGGCCAGCCTCACCGAGTACAAGCCTTACACCCATTACGGTGTCTCAGCCAACTCACCTTTAACTGTGTAATCTGCAAAAAGAAATGCGCTATGTGGTGTAACTACATTAATTTACCTCTTTACAAACATTATGTTTATGTTTAAGTTCCTATCTTGAAGTATGTCTAAAACTAACACAAAAATAAAAATTTTAATCACCACAAATTTGTATAAGTACATTTACATACATTTGTCTGCAATGTAAATATAATTGTAATTTGGCCCTTCATAATAAGTAAAAATTTTTAATTTCTTAGAGATTTTGTTTTTGTTGTATTGTGTTTATATATATTCATAAAATCACACACTACCAAGCACGAAGTATTCAAATTACCACCAAATTGATTTCATTTCTTTAAATCTACCGAGTGAGCATCTAATGTATTCGAGATTATTGAAGTTGTCAATTTAAATGTAATTCTACCTAAAGTGCGTGAATGTCTTCACTATACTCTGTATTGTATTACTGTTTGGTAGTGTTCACAAAAAAACATTGTTTGCTATTTATATTCTAAAACGTATATAAGTTGTTGTTCCTATAAAATTAAATTATGTAAACAAACTTCATCCCTTATATTATTAAATTTTAATTTTGAACAAGATATGGGGCTAAATATTTAGCGCAAAACTATACAAATTAAATATTGTTTGTAATTTACTGTAAACTATAACCAATGAATTCAAAGTTTTTATAATAGCACGCGAAACACTGTCATCTGGTAGGTAAAGTCTACATCATTTTAAACGAAGACCTTAAGATGTAGAGATTGAAAAGTATCGTAATGATTTTAATTTTAATAACAGCGTATTCTCGAGTGCGTCTAAGAGGAAAGTTAGAGACAGCATCTTCTGAAAACGTTTTCCAAAAAACATGTTAATTTTGCATTAAACCCGGTCATGAAAAGCCTGAATATTACAAGTTAATTAAGAAATATTGTTCAAAAATAATTGTGACTATACTCTGTCAAAAATGTAGTTTTCTGGTTACTGACAAGAAATCTGTTGGGTCCGGCAAAAATAAACGTGGTCTATTCAGGTTGAACATTGGTGGCCAAAAAAGAGGAAATACTTCATTATAATCTAAAATTCAAAATAAATCTCACAAAATGAATTTAAATGATTTTTTAATAGTTGAAAACTTCAATTTTAACCTTGTTTCAGGTAGTAAGTCAGGCAGCAATGGATATTAAGTATTATTTCAAAAATTAAGCCAATATATTTAATATTTCTATATTGGTAGCTACTAAAAATGGGAAAGTAGTTATAAACTATTCGTTGTATACTCCAGGTACTCATAAATTTTCTTGCACTACGGGGACACAAGATTTAAAACAATGGTATAAGCGCATTAGAAACATTAGTGCAAGTGGTACAAAGAAATTTCAATCATCAAGTTCAGAAGCGTAAATTTTGTATCCATACTAAACTTAATAATTTAATTACACAGTAAAACTACAACCAAGGGCTTAACGCCCACTTAAACTGGTTCATAGTCATTTATTTGGGCCTATTAATCATGTAACATATTATTAAACAAGATACATACTTGGCTTTAGTTTACTGCTGCATACAAAATAAAAAACACGTCTGAAGTTCTGTACCTACTTCAAGAAGTCCGTGGCAACAGCAACAACTCATTTCAGTCTTATTTTAAAACGATTCAGATGTGATATAGGCTGTTCACGGTAAAGTGAGCACTTTTAAGTTTATAGTTAAGTTTTGCTGTCAGCCATTTTTTATTCTTCCACCCCGCTTTAAGATAAATATTGCCTCGTAAGTAATAAACACAGTGCATAGTAGTACCGGGTGAGTCGCCCTCGCCTATTTTTCCATATATATGCAATCAGCACAAAATACTACCCATCTTACTTAACATCTCCTCCACTGTAAAATAATGATCTCTTGTGTAGCCGATTCTCGTGCCGTTTACATACTCGTTGTGGCGCCTCGTCTGTTATTTGAACATTCGACGCCGTTGTCCGCCTGCACAAATCCGCAGCGCGAAAATAGAAAATCGCTACAACACAGCACGTGCGCGGTGATTTCTTTTCGTCAATACAGTAAGCGGTGACTGTATTTGTATGCCACATGAAGAAACACAATGGCTCGAAGCGAAGTAGATATGTATTACTAAGGACGCAATCATCACGTACCAACGTATTAGGTAAACATAGCAATAATCTTTTTCATCACAATAAACGGATGTACATTCTTTGAACAGTGACCGCTTCTCAAAGCATTGCTGACTTAACGGCATCCGTTCACCGCTTACTGTGCTGACAACGAATCAACGCGTATCTGGTGTTTCGCTACGCTTGATGTTATGTTAGATGGGTAGTATTGTGTGTTGGTTGCATAGATACGGAAAAATAGGTGCAAGTGACTCACCCGTTAGATTTCACCGGAATCGAAAGTTAACATCTAATGCTACAAAAAATACATTTATTGAATATTATTCGAAGTGAGAGGGTTTCAAAAAGTGCTCACTTTACCATGAATATCCTATAATGGCAAAGTGTATGTTTCCAGTTATATGCTAAAATATTTTGCGTATATTGGCATTCAGATGGAACTGACAGTTATGTACACAAGATGTTAAAATGGGGCGGCAGAAAGGATGAACCGTACTATGATGGCTAAAACACAGTGCCTGTGACTTCCTTCTTGTTTGGATAACAATTTATGGTATGAAGCTGTTGTGGTCACAGTGTATCTCATAAATAGATATCCTACTGCTGCATTACATAATGAAGTACCATCTGAGGTGTGGTATAGTGAAGCTCCATACTACAACAAATTAGACGTTTTTAGGTGTGTAGCATTTTTGCGGGTTACAGAGAAAATCCTAAAGGATAATTAGATACATGATATAAAAAGTACTACTATGTAGGGCACTGCCTTAATGAATACAGACTTTGGTCACTTCAAGAAAAGAAATTTGTAAGAGGTTGAGATGTATTTTTTCATGGAAATGTATTTATTTGCTTAGAATCCAAACTGTTTACTAAACAAGATCAGTTCCAGTTGACTCCAGATGGTAAAAGAAAATCTCATTCAGGAGGAGAAGATCAGAGGGTAAGGACACCTCGTATTCAATGTCCTGATGCGGATACAGATTATGTGATACGAAGTTCGAGAGAGAAGAAATCATCACCATACCTGAGAGACTATTCTACCATTGCACTTGGTGCTGAAGACTTTGTGGACTGAGTTCTACAAAGCTATGGAAACATGGAAAGGAGGATGAAAATTTGTGGTATAATGCTGCACAGGAAGAGATGGAGTTCATCAAGATAAACGACACATGGACAATAGTCAAACCTCCCCATTGTAAAAAGGCTATTAATTATATGTGGGCATTCCAAATCAAACCTAACAACAACTATGAAACTAAATATAAGGCAACAATTGTAGCAAAGATATTTGCTCAAAGGAAGGGCGTTGATTATAACGAAATATATGATCCTGTCGCAAGGCTATCCACAATAATAACCTAACTTCAATCGGCCATTTAGAGATACCCCCCATGTCTACGTTATGGGTAAATTGAGTTATCCACAGGATATTATAAATAAAAGCTATCTGTATCAGAATGTCGTAAAACCACACATGTCCATTACTATTAACATAAAATATAAAGGCTGCTAGTTTCCAGTAAAATAAGAAACTCCGTATATCCAGGTCATGAGGAGTTTCTCAAATAACTGCCACTGCGGCCTATAGAGTGCAGCCTAATGTGTGCGGCATATGGTGCTTTTATCTGTATGAACAGTTTACATACCTCCATAGTTTATAAATTTTTCTATATGATATAACCATCTTAGCCCTGTTCTATAGTGGTGTTGATAATATTTATTCAAGTAGTCAAAGTGATACGAAAGAGGGTGTGATGAAAGTTAAGTACAAATGTAAGAAGACAAAAAAGACAAGAGCTAAAAATTAGCAGATACATGGTGCAATTTAAAAAACTGACATTAGTACCCTTATCTCATTTATAAATAATTATATAAGGTAGACTCCTTAGACGTTTATTTCCCCCTTCCAGTTATACACTTTTAATGTGAAACACTTTTTCATTTGGAGCCCTGGTATATAATTATTGTGGTTGATCAAGATAAATGGGACAAAACGTATATGATGCGAAGAACTTTAAGGAATCAAAAAATGCATTGGGCAATAAAATTAAATAAGCAAAAAAATATTTAAGAAGAATTTTAGAATTTTACATAAGTTTGGAATGGAAAAATTTCATTCTGTAAAGACCCCAATGTCATCCATGCCAATATTCGACAACGATGCTGAATGTGTTATTAATAAGAAACTCTAAACTGTAAAAAAAATTTTTCAAACTTCCTAAAGTTTAATGGAAGATTTTAACCTACGGAATGTATGGAAAAAATACCACATGTCAGACAGTAAATATAGGAATGTTGAGCGTCGTTACTACACAAGGTTGGGGACTTCCCTACGCATTTGACTGTTTCAAGAGCGAATGTAAGAACGTTACCATGGATGTATGGGAAAACAGTTAACCATTTGCACTTTCTTGCTATTCGTAAACATCGATAAGGTAATTTTACGAATAATTTCTCAGAGTGTACTGTCAGGTAATTGAGAGTGTCATGTTTCCAATGGTCCAAAGTGAATACTAAGGATGGTACACATCTTAGAAGATGTACCTGAAACAACTGCTTATTGCAAATATTGGAGACAATATCTAAGATGGAACACCGATTTTCTGGATAATGGTTAACTGAACACAGATCTTAAAACACCACAACACCTGTCGCTGTCACCAACATTTTTCATAAAAATAATGACGGATACCACCCCTATTTCACACTAACCTCCACGTCACAGTAGCGTATTTGGTATAAAAAATTTAATTATTAATATCCATGTCACAATTAACAAAAATGTCGCCTTTCTCAAATACCCTGCGTCTCACAGTTTTCGAGTAATCCGTGTTTAACTTTCAAAATAATATTTTACAATACCTGGCAAGTGGGGCACGCACAATACCCAAAAAACATGCCGTTGAGACTATTAAACGGAGGGAAAGATTCCAGAGAGAGGTACACTGAAGAGCCAAAAAAACTGGTATAGGCGTGCGTATGCAAATAACAGAGGTATGGAACCAATCACAGTAACGCGATGCGGTCGGCAGCGCCTATATACGACAAAAAGCGTCTGACAAAGTTGCTTAATCGGTTACTGCTGCTACAATTACAGGTTATCAAGATTTAAGTGAGTTTGAACGTGGTGTTATAGTCGGCGCACGAGAGATGGGACATAGCATCTCCGAGGTATAGATAATATTTGGATGTTCGCGTACGACCATTTCACGAGTGTACCATGAATATCGGGAATCCGATAAAACATCACATCTTCGACATCGCTGCGGGCGAAAAAATATCGTTAAAGAACGGGACAAAGGACGACTGACGAGAATCATTAAACGTGACAGACGTGCAACCATTTCTATAATTGGCGCAGATTGGATTTGTGGACTAAACTGAAGGATTCATGGTGTCAATTGCCTCCTGCATATCTTCAGACATTATTCGAGTCCATGCCACGTCGTCTTGCGGCACTTCTGCGTGCTCGGGGGGCCCTACAAGATATTAGGCATGTGTACCAGTTTTTTGGCTCTTCAGTGTACATTACAATGGTACTGTAATAAATAATTTCTTCAGTTGCAACTTCAAAAATGTTTAACATCCTTAGAATTAATTTTAGACCATAAGTCGTATATATGTTTTCAACTTCTTTTTTCGAGATTAACCTGCAGCCGAAGTTTTTTGGGAGAATTTAGATACAACATTTATATATGTGTATGTAAATTTTAAATAAACTGTCAAGATACTTTTCCATACAAAGGCTGACGATGTCCCAATTGAGACATTTACAGACGCAGATTCGGGTAGTGTTCTATGTCGAAAATTCAGAACTGGAAACTTAATGAAGGTGCATGTTGCAACTGTGATCTGGAATACCTGAATGCGTGTATTTAGCAGAAGCAGCTGCTAACGTTCTTTGGCTGAAAGGAACGGGTTTTCTTACTGGAATGATAAGTAGGCCCTATGTATTAAGACAATCAGCTATGTGTAAATTGTCTCGAAAGGTGATAACACAAGTGTATGTAGCATGCTAATATCAATTATAATTTTATGCGTGTTCGTATAGGCAACAAAATTATGTCAGTGACATACATGCAGACCAGTTATCAGTATACTGATCTTTTCACAAGGCATCAAATTTCAAAATGAAATTTTTCAAAAGTTTCATTCATAAGTTTTAACTTAATTTTTTAATTTAACTACGGAGTGTTGTAGTTATTTGTAAGTGTATGAATGTCTCCAGTCTGGTAGTGTTCACAAAAAAGTGGTTTTAAAAATACACTGTGTTGTTTTTCCTATTAAGAGCAAATAATATTTTCATACTTTATTTCTTATGTACTAAATTGTAATTTTTGACAGACCGAAATAAAGACATGTCGGTAGTGATTGGACAGGCATTAGAAATTAGAGTATCAGTAGTATTTTGATTCTTGCTATTCCAGTCACTATGTTAAACTATTAACTTTACATTTAGGATTTTTTGTCACGTAATATAATTTGAGATATTTCTTGTCTTATTATAATCAACATTATATTTCAAGCACTGATTTTTCTAAAATCTATATTGTAATATTTATTTAATACCGCATTGCAGTGTTTTCATGACTTAAAAACAAACGACTGCCGTTGTGAAACAAACTTCAATACACATTAAACAATGACGAGTAATAAACTGGAAACCGTCATAATATACCAAAATAGCTATGCCAATGAATTTTATTGTTTTGTGTTGAAAGTGTTAAACATTTCGCACTTTGACTCACTTTGTAGGCGACCAACATGACAAATTCACTGAGGCGCATTCAAAAACAACGATGTGCTGCAAGTTCGACTCCCTGGTAAGATACTCTGCTCCTTGTTCTATGCTGATATTTAGATGTACGTAAATGAACGTTGGAATAATTACGTATGTAGTTTATCCCAGTTATCCCTTCTCTCATAAAAACTAGGGTGTTAAAAACGTAAGGAAACGACATACGTAATGAAAATCATATTAAACAAATACTCTTATTAAGGCTGTTTCAAAGCTAAAACGATGTCGTTTTGAGAAACAATATGTCAGCCAAGTAACTGCCAGTTGGAGTTAAAGACTGCCGTTTAGCGTGTGAATGAAATAAATAGATATATTGAATATAAAGCTTAGACAACTGTATTTTCTTGCTGCTTAAAAATTAATTATTAAAGAAAACCTAATTTACGCAAAGAAAAAGCTTATATCCTCATTAAAGATTTATTTGTAAAATATGTAAAAAAGTGTGAGATTGTACAATGAATACTGTTTGAACAGAAGAAAGGTTTCTTTAATATGAACAAGGGAAATTTCCTCGCCATATTTGTTGGTCCCGCACGCTGCGCAACTGTGATGTGATGGCCCGGCTCTAACTCATCACAGCAAGCTCCGGAGGACAATGTGATTTATGTTTCCAATCTTCCAGCTTTATTTCTCTTCGTGGGTGGTTCGATTCCGTTAAATAATCGACGTCGGGAATTGGGAACTGGGACTAGTAATCACCCACAGCAGCTAGCCCTGCACTTCAACAACTCCCGTAAAAGAGCGCATAGTGTGGCAGTAAATAGACCTTTGGCAGGAAATGCTGATGTCAGAGACTTAGCGTTTCAAGGTAGCATATCAGTCAGCTGAGGCTCGAGTAGTGCCATGAAAAGAATGGTTTTGCCAAAGTTTTACAGTCTGTTTGGTTTGTAGTGCTTAGGCATTACTGTTATTACGTGAGCAAAGAATTGCCTAATTTTGCTGTCTTTCCTCCCTACTTCTCTGTCACTTCGTATTTATAAATGTGCATGTGTGGTTTTATATATAATATTATATATAATATCTAAGCTGCAGAAACTAACAGTACAAAGAAGGTAGGCCTATTCAAAAACACTGAATTTTAGCTGGGAAACAAGTTGCAGCTTCGATTCAAGCCATTTGCACGAACTCTGTCACTGCGATTTAACGGCAGCCACAATTAAAATACGTATGCTTTCTGAGCTTGTGCTGTGCCAAGTTGCAGGAGTTAAGTGATGACTCCTTTTTCATTACAGTTGAACAGTCGCGACATTTCATTTTGGCATTTGATTATTTTATCATTAGCTTTAAAATTTCACGTATATAATTAATTGCCTTCGATATATGGTATATGGGACCAAAGATGGTAATCGTTTTTGTAGTTTTTGACAGATAAAGTATTCCCATATTGGCATAAAAAAGAGACAATAATATAGTGAATATAACGCTTTTGAAGTTAGAGTGTTTAAAATCCGTAAAATATAATCCGTGATGTGGCGTATTGTAGCAAGCTTAAACAAACATCATACACGGTTGAAAACTACACAAAAGTCTTATATCCTTACTAAGCATTGTAAGTCTTTTAAATTGTATGTTAGAGTGGAAGTATTCAAAAACTGATAGGAGACGCGATACACTTACTAAAAGCAGGAGCGAACACTTATTCATGGAATCAAGGGAATCATTGGTAACAACACAACAATTTTTTGACTTGACATGAATATTATTAGCATTAAATGTAATCTAATTATTAAAATACGTAATTTGTGTATAACACAATTTCTTATGGCTTTTGTAGTGAATAGAGTATTCTTCCCGGTTTTATGAACCCTTTACTCTCCCGTTATGCTTTACCGCTCCGTCATCCTCACCCCGCTCTGGGTAAGTACATTCCTGGGCTCGGATCTCTTCGCTTTGGAAACTTTCCTGTCTACCTAGTAGCAGATATAAATAACCAGACCAGTGGCATGGTTCCATTTGTATACGTATTCCACTCATGAACAAACGTATCTCATGCTTTCACTTCACAGAAATAACTAGTAAGATCTTTATTTTATAAGCAGTTTAAAATGTGGTGATACCATTGTGCTGTGTTCCGCCATAAATGAAGTCAGGAAGGAACTGAGTAAATCCTAGAGGAGCTGTATGGACAACATCCAGTGTAGGCCTACTCGTTCCATCAGGATGGCCAAGCGAACAAATGGGCGATTCTGCGGGCACTTATAATCGTGGCATCTCAGACAGCGGGAAATAAGGCGAGGCACGGTCACCTCAATAGTGGACAGTAAACGAAGAATAATACTGAATGTTCCAAAATTCGAGTTACAGTGCTCTAGGGCTGGTGTACACGTTAAATGGAACAACTTTTGCCTTTTAATATGGGGTCGGAAACAATTTCAGGCAGTCCTCGACTTTCATACATTCGAGATTCGTACAACTCGCTCTTTCATACATGGCATATCATCACCTCTAAATCAACTTTCATACGACCGATTTGGTCTTTCATACATCTAGCAACCTACCAACACAATGATTTAGCACTGTTAGTTGCCATCTTACACTGCCTGGCGTGTTTTCCAGCCTTCGCAGATCATATGTTATGAATGTCTAGATATGGCTGTCATATTGGTACAATACAAATGACTGCTTCTGTTAAAAAAAATATAGGAATATCTGAAAACTTTTACATAGTTTTTAAATTATACAAAATAAATTGTTACATTTGCACAACAATTTTGCATAAAGTAGAAAACATATTTAATTACCTTATTTATTCGCACAGTACTTTCAATCAAATACGTACACAGGTGTTTAAAATCAACATTTTAGGCAAGAAAGTATCGCACATGTATATTTATTCTTAATGTTCAATGAAATACACGTTAAAAATAACACGTTTATCAATTATATATATATATTACCTTTCTACCAAAATTATTATTTTATTTTTCTTGTAACTTTGGAACGGGACCCCTTTTATTACATGCGTATATACCATTCAACTGTCTTCAACTTTCACACATATTTTCAGAAATACATTATCTATGAAAGTAGAGGACTGTCTGTACTTGCGCTGCTACAGGCCGTGAGTATTATGGTAGGCAACCCGCCCTTACTACGTGATACGTGCTTTGAGGTGTGCAATGTCGTTCGATAACTACCGGAAATACCATTGAAGTGAGCATTTGCAGTAATTAGCTTGCATTGTCGGTGCTGTTTTAGTTTTGCTGTGTTTATTGGGATCTGGTAGCTGTTGTTTACAAAATACGTGTCACTCTTCACACAGTGTACATTTAGTTACAGATACAGTTGAACATGGCGCCCACCTTCTCGGATGCATAACCCACAACCACTGAGCATACTTTCTTCAGTAGCCACTACTACATCTTGAGCAGCCTAAATGTGTGCGGCAGCGGTATGGATTGGCGCGATGAGGGTAATAGAAGTCCAACTTGGTGAGATCTGGGAAACGTGGCGGCCAAGGTACATGCCCACAAGCGATGGAACTATTCGTTTCCCACCCCATGTTTATAAGCACATGTTGTATCATTTAACGTGTAATACAAGCTCTACAGCATTGTAACACGAATTTTGAAATTTCTTAAAATAGGCACACATTTGAGTGGCAGATTTCTTACTTACTCCGTCTTTCAGAGTGAATTATCGTTAATTTTAAGCCAAACAGACACTGCAAAAGTTTTGCAATTTTTCTCGGCATTATGGTAGGTGATCAGTTAAAGTTACATGCAGGAAAGATTGCTAGGATCAATACAGAGATAAGAGAACGTATTTGCGTTGTCTTTTAATTAGTAAATTACTACTCTTGGAGTGGGAGGTTGGTGTCGGAATCGCATAACTGAGCAGCTTTCATACCTGGACATCAACATGTTATAAAAGAATGAGGAATATATGGTACTGTTGTAAACAGTTTTGCGCATATGTATTTTTGTACTTTCCAGCACCGTAAAGATAGTTAAGAATGTAAAATATTTTTTAGAAACGTTACGTATCTTTACTTTCTTTTTAGGCTACTTCCCAAAGGAAAGAAGGGCTTATGAAATCACTTTACTGTCTGTGTGTATGTATGTCTGTGTACGTGTACGTTGCTGGCTATGTGTATGTGTGTGTCTCTATGTGTGCGCTCCATTCCTCTCCCCCCATAAAAACCTTTTGAAACATCGAAATTCACTAAACTCGATACGCATATAGCACTTAGTAAGGACAGCTGACTTTTATAATCTTATGCATCGTGAACTTACTTTCAAAATGGCAGCAATCTGATTTTTGGGTGATATGTCATATCTCGTGAACCATTCAAAAGCTTTTAACCAAATTTTGTATGGTGGCATTGCAGCATGTAAAAATTGAATTTAGAGATGTACATTGTTGCCAATCCGCTAGTTTGGAAAATAGAACCACATGAAAAACTAAGCCTTTGCACAATATCTAAAAAATAACTCAAAAAATACTCTCTAAATTTGGAAAACACAGGTAAGTAATGATACGGTAGGTCATGTAAACGAATAAGATTTAAATAAAATTGGTATTTATTTTCAAAATGGCGACTACATAAATATGTTGGGTGTTTTTGGCATATCTGCCTTAACGCTCAACCAATTTCGACCTTCATTTTGTTCTCTGAAAGTATCTATTACAAGAATAATATATGCTAAAAAATAGCTACTTTTGTCCACCATTTTGTAGTAGAGCGCCACACGAATAAATTATGTTTTTATGCCATATCTCGGGAAACAATTGATCGATTCCTATCAAATTTAGCAGACAAGTAGTAATGCGGTAGATGATGTAAATTGGTGGGTTTTAAATAGGTCAAATGCTTGTTTTTAAAATGGTGGCCGTTTAACTATTTTATCATGGTTTGCGATATCGTCGAAACCATGTAATTAATTCGAACTTAACTTTGTATGTTGGCAGTATATATATAAAGTATGAAATGTGTCCACACAATGTAGGGTTTGCCTGCCATTTTGTATGATAGAATCACGTTAGAAATTAAAACTGTTGTCATATCTTAGAGAAGACCAACAGTTTCCCACCAAATTGGCAAACAATTATCATTACGTCAGGCCATGTAAACGGATATGTTTAAATTGGGTCAGATACTTATTTTCAAGACGTCGCCCCTGTAAATATTTCAAGTTACCCTATGATTCAAAATATTGAACAGATTTTATCCGAAGTTTATGCTCCGAATCCTTATTCCATAATACAATTGATTGCACGCTAGCTTATGAAACGAGATTTTCATGATTCGAGACCCAAGTAAGACACGTGTGTATTTGTAATTGCCCCACCACTTTTCCTTTTTTTTTTTTAGTTTCGTTCCTAATAGTACTGATGTCAACGAGATGTTAAGGCTTACCTACAATCTAAGTTTTTAAGAACTTTATTTAAAATTATTTACACCCATGTAGAGGAAAGTAGACTCATTAGATATACCAGTAACGGCTTGTTTCGAATTCCACAAATCGCACATATGTGTTAGACAAAGTGGTGAGCAATTGTTTTCCCACTTCCAATAAGATTAAACTGCAATATTGGTATAATTAATGAAGTCTTCGGAAACCAAGCTAATTTAATCATATTTTCTGAAAATATAACAAGATTCCCGGAGAAAGTAAACAATGAAACCTATATTAGGTGTACAAAAAATATCAGATGCATAAGAGTAATTTTGATTTAATATTGTTTCATTTATTTTCCATCACATGTTCAGTGTTTCGTACTATTCAGGCTAGGATATCCAACATTTATTCTTACCTTTCAGAACAATAAACGTGTGTAAAATTTTGTTATAATGAAAGGTTCAAGTAATATAATTGTATATGCATTTTAATAAAAGGTGATAAACTCACCATAAAGCAACATTGTTATGAGGAAGTTCACCTAGAAACTAGTTCAAAAAATTTGTATTTAAAATTATTTTGTAAAAGTTTTCGTGATCAATTTATTCATATGAAGGAACGAAGCTTTAGATTTTTAGGAGCATAAACAAAATCTAGAATATTCTCAAATGTTTTGCTGGCGAAGTGGTTGTATCGAATAAAATCATGATATTGTAGTTACTTTTAAATATCTTCTATAATTACTATTTGACATATTTATTCAGTAATTGCAATATAATATAATCGAAATTCAGAATAAATTTAATGTTTGAGGTTTTGTAACTACAGAAGCAATTGGATGATGTATTAATGACTTTCCCGAGTTTTATAAATCGTGTTTTTGTACCTAGGCTTTATCTTTCAAGTCTTTTTTTCCTCATTGTAACTTACCAATCATGCATCAGGAACTTCAGAAAAAAAGATACATAGTAAATTAATGAAGTAGTTCTGCTTTAAGTTGTACAGAAAATACTACTTACATTGAAGAAAAATAAACTTTCTGTTAAGACGTTAACGCCACTTTAGTTTGTAAGAAAAAACTATAATATTTGAGGTGCGAAAAAGTATAAATGTTATCAAGTCCAAGTAAATGGCGTAAAGTAAATATTCTCAGAGGTAACTAATTTTATTAAGCACTTTGGTTATAAATACTGTATGTAGATTATTGCTTAGTGTTTGAAAGAGCACGTAGTTATTCATATTAACTATGTGCTGTGCATTTGCTATTAGAAATCTTAGCAGTAATGCTAAACATATTCTCAGTTTCCTTATTTTTCCTCTAAAGTTTACGTCTATTTTACAGGCGCGGCAATTCTTGTTGTGTGAAAGATGTACATGTTTAAGATAAATAATAGTAATAAAACCCCATTCAATGTGTTGGTTGTCAAAAAACCTATAGTGATTTAGGCTTCCTTTCTACCAGCCAGGAAACTTTGTACAACCAGTTAATATTAATTTCAAATGAAGACTTAAATAATCCTTGTGCATTACCATGTTCTTTATAATAAAATTTGCTATCCAAAAAGTATGCATTGCGGTGTAGAATGAAAACCCTTTGTTATAAAATCAAAACACGTGGTACAATGTTAGACTTAATTTGTACACAGTTACCGCAGACGATTGCACCCCTTATGACGACTGTCCGTGTTCGAACCTCGTCATGTCTTTAATCATTATACTTTCTGATACAGGAACGTTGCCAGACGATATTGTTCAGTAAAGTGTTTCATTTGGCAACTCCTGTTCCCAGCATAACTTTCATTCTGCCACTGTCCTTAAACGGGTTACATTTCATAAACAGTTTGCAAAGAGAAAATGTCTTCAATCACAAGAGCCGTCAGAAGTAGCAGTTGCATTACGACTTAGAGAATGTATTCCTCTGTACGTGTGTCGCCTGTTTTGAAATCTACCATTCCCCACTGACAAAATGACACACAGGCAGAAATATGAGCTCATAATCCCTTCCTTATATAGGACTAACAAAGTAATGAGGACCAAATATTGGAATAACGTTTTCCAATTATGCCATAATTGTTTTTTCCACTTTTTTTTTGTCCATTGCTGTTACCACTATTTTTCATATTTCCGATTCTATGGTGGAATATCTGGTGGTGTTGCTTGTAATATAGACACAGCTACTGGATAACCTCCTGTCACGCGCGCCATGCATAGGCCGGACTACGGGTACACCGCCCCATGCATGGTCTGCCGTGAGCAACTGAGCAGTGACGGTGACGGTTGGTGTACAGCTGTAACTGGGAAATATAGAGTGATGAAGTGTGGCGTCGCATCAAGTTCAGCAATGAATCTCAGTTCTGCTTTATAGACTTTTCACGGTTTCTTCAAACTTTTTGAATTAAACCTTAGAAAAAATATCCCAAACATGAATTGTTTGGTTGTTTCCTAAATATGCTACGTATCACAAGCGTTTTATACTTGTGTTGACATAAAAATACCATATTTTATTTGTTAAATTGAACCTCTCATTACATTTTATCTATAAATTACAATATTTCATATGTAATTAATACGAATAAAAAAAAAAGGAAATAGGTGTGCAATGCCTAGTAAGAAACCGTTCTCGTGCAAAATATTATGTAACTGAATGCGCGAATGCGGTGCGTAGTACTTTAGGTGTAATTATCAAGACTTGAGCTTTGTTTGCATGAGGTAGAAGAATATCCTCGATGTAGAACTTTAGCAGGGCTTCAGAATAGTTGGAAGTAACCGAGAATGGATTATACCACGGATGACCGTATACAAAGTTCTAAGCAATCTGTAACTGTTAGGTATGGCGTAGAAACCCGATGTCAAAGTCCAGAAACGTAAATATATACTAATTTTCTTCCTGTCTGTCTTATAAAATATAGGACAAAGTTTTCCAAGTAATAACAGAATATTTTTCAAATGTGTTTCAGTATTAAAAAACCCTCAAAATACACAAAAAACTTGTAAACAAAAAAAGTAATCTATAGTTTGCCGTGATAATTGAAACAGGTTCGATGTAAAAATAAAAAATAAAAAAAACGTATCACCTGATGGTAAACTTTAGAAGAGAGTTCGTCAAAACAAATAATTATAATGTTAATATAACTCTCAGACAGGGTATGAATTATACTTTGCAGAGTAAGCAAGATAGTTCTACCTAACTGCGCCCCCTCACTGATAATATTGACGACATAAATTAAATTCAAGTGAAGTTCGCAGTTTGAATAACGACAAGAATTTCATAAATTTTTTTGTAGATATATTCTCGTGGAATTTAGAATGTTTATATTCCTATACGCATATGCTTTATAAAATAAAGTTATTTCACAGAGGTCTGGGAACATCTGCTCGTGCGAACAGGAAACGTGAGTTTTCTCAGTGTGGGAACATGGTACGTGGGTTTTCTCTGTGTGCTCCCATGCCTTTCAATTTACAGAACATGCTGGCTTTCTTTTCGTCTCGTTTTCGTCTATATTACGTGTTTTTCCCTGAACTCCACATAGTAAAACATTCTGTTGACTGCCAGCCCTATTTCTGAGTGATAAGCTACCTGATATTGCCCAGTAAATTCCTATATTGGTGATCTCATCTGTCTGAAAAAATGATGGGGGTGTCTGGTTTTTCTCATCACTATATCGACAACACTATCATTTTATTGCTATTTCGTGACATAATCAATCCAGACCCGAGTTAGTTCACTGAACGGTGAGTTACAAGGAGGTGAATGTTTTTATTCGCATTTCAGGTACTTCGCGAGTGAGCTGTATCGATAAGTGCTGGTACTGACAGAATTTTTTTGAAGTATGAAAATATCATTATATGCTTTATTTTCACTCCAAAGCATTTTTTGGGAAGCTCAGTGATTGGGATGTATTGTAGTTACTTGGATGTTCAGCCCTGCATCTGTCCGGTTTCTGTGCGGAATAACAATAAATGGAATGATGCCTAACAGGCTTTCTTTCCTTTAAACCTTTGTTTTGAGTTTCTCTGGGATGATGAGAATCGTTTTTCTCACAGATGACTTTTTTATTGCAATTACGTGTACAGAGCAGAGGGAGGAAGGCTTAATTTAATATCTCTGTATTATTATAATGGTAGTGAATGATGCATGAATTTGAAGCTGTGATTTACATAAGCACGGACCTGTTTCAGCAGATGGTATAAGGAACCCATAGTGTTGTTATTTGATAAAAAAAATGTAGCGTAACATACTTGCTACAGAGATCATTAAGGCAACAACGCTGATTTTGGAATTAGAATAATTCTGATGGTTTTTTCGAGTGTTGGGAGAATGTATACATAGAGCTGCGAGGCATGCTGATACTTTAGTAGTTGTTCATACGTTGAGAAGATAACATCGTTTTGGAAGCATTATATCGCTATACAGTGAAGATAAATTGCGAATACGAAGGTATGTCTTTGATCTCAACAATCATGGAGCCGCGACCTGCATCATCGCTGTCTGATAGTCGTCAGTGCCGATTCTATGATAGAGTTTTCACCTGCGGTCAAAATGCTCAGCTACATGACAGAACCGCATGTTCGAAGAGTCATTTTCGCATGAGGAAACATCACGACAGTGGCCACATGCAGTTTATGCAAGACGACAAATTGAAGAACATCAAGAACTGCAAGTATTCGTCTTTTGAGAGCCATCAAGTATTGCCGTCAATACCTCTTGCTGCATCTATGAGTACTGATTCCACAGGTGATTATGATGAGACAGGTAATGACGGAATGAGTGACATGCGTCGTACAGTAGAGTCGGTCTGCGCAGAATGTACACTTGCAAGACTTTCGCGTGAAAATGATGAACTACAAAACAAACGGCCATCGGCTCTAAAAACTCATGACCATACAACTCCTGCTACAAAGAAAAGTAAATGCAATATACTAGTCTACAAAAGAGGAGGTGATGATGAGCATGAAGACAGCATTGATGGAAATTAACATGAAGACAGTGATGGAACTTGAGACTATGGCGTTTTCTCAGTGCTCTGACACACCCCTCCAGCACATTTGCTGCAACAAGCGACATAAAGAAGGCGGAAGACAATAAGAACACTGGCTACATATTTCCCGAAGACTGGAACGAACTTATTGAGAGACTCAGACATTTGATTGCTTTGCTACAAGATGGAGATATCTCGCACATTAACAAGATATCTTCCATCATTAGTGAACTAAAGGTCAAGGTTTACATCGCATGATGTGGTGAACTGATTTATTCGGAAAATTTAATGTGTAAAATAAGAATATTTTGATATAAAATAATTGTGTTTGAATTTTTTTGTGTGCCGTATCCTTTCATCCCTCATAACTTTAAAGTGGAGCTATTAGCACTCGACTATTAAAGTAAATCACTACCTATATAGTATAAATGAATAATACAGCATAAAAATGCATTGATAGTAAACTGCATACAAAAACAAAAATGCAGTTGTCAAGTACAAATGTGTGTAGGCAACTGGCGAATGAATTTGAATTATATGCGTATGGGTGGGGGACAAACCGAAGGATTGATCGAAGGGTCCGTCGAGGTATTTGGATTGATCAAAGGATTGGTAAGGATTGACGAGGATTGCGAAGGAGGATTGCAGAGGAGGATTGCGGAGGAGGATTGCGGAGGAGAATTGCTGAGAATTGCGGAGCGATTTTGGAGTGATTGTGGAACGTAAGGTGCTGATTGCGGGGAAATTGTGGAGCATACGGTGCTGATTATGAAGTGATTGCGGAGCATTCTGTTGTGGATTGGTGAGAATTGGTGCGTATCGGGGGGAAGGATTTGTTTTGATCGAAGGATTGGTATCTGAGAAGAGCAAGAAAATTAAGAATGTTTATCACCCGAACTGCCTTCGTAAATTCCAAGTCTCAGGGGCCTAGGGCTTTTTGCGTAAACCATAGACAACTATGCTTGTAAAAGTTTTGGTTGATGCTGAACAATTTAATTGTAATATCATACTTGTTCAAATAGTCGTTACTCATTTGATGGGCTTGAATTGGTCACATTTACAAACATAAAAAATCAAATCTGAGTTGCTTATTTTTATTCCTACAAAACCACCGAGACTATGAATAATTCACAGATTCCGACATCGTGGATTAGACTTCAAGAGAGGAGACCGGAAATGTAGTAACTGATTGAGAGACTTTTACATGATTGCGATTTACGCTATGTATTATTTCGGTACAATTAAAAAATATGATTTGAAAAGTAGATAATAAATACAGGTTTTATATTTGATATACCTTATGCCAATAAAATTAATATGTCTTCCATAAAAATACATATATACTTTAAGGGTTACTGGGCATAGCCGCTGAGCACCTTCGGCTAGCCCAGCAATCCCGAGTTGAGCCGAATCCTTAAGTCCGCCGAAGAAGCAATTCTCAGCCGCACAAGCCGCCGCACACTGCCATTTAACATACATTGCACCCGTAACCCCATATATACACTACTGTGTAGTAATAAGGAAACAAGATTGCGACCGGAAATAATATAGTCACTGTGATATCACTTTAAGGTGATTTGTACGATGGCACTGTTAAGCAATGAAATTCGCTGTCGTTGTGTATTCTTCCTCGACGTGCAATAATTTCCATTGTGGTAGATCTAATGACCAGAAGGCTATCAGAGAGTCAAGAGGCACTAAAATTGGTGGAAACGTAAATATGCAGTTATAACGCCAATTCATATTTAAAAATGTATAAAACAAGATGAAACTTCTGTAATTTGTAGCTTAATTACCACTAGCGTTGCCTTAATATGTCAGTTATTGCACTGTAAAAACGCTTTCTTTGCTTCAACACGTAATTTGTTACCGCAAAGAAAAATTTGTTTAATTACGATATTCGGATCCACATACCTTGTGTTGTTTACCTTACGCCCAAGACCACACGACTACTTCTTATTTTTTATTTTAGATTGCTTTTGATAGCGTAGGCTTGGCCAGAATACAATGCGACCTCTTGGGAAGAATTAATATTAGTGGTGTTGAGAATCACCGAACTTCAGAATGACATTAAACTTCTGAAAGAGGACTATAAATTTGCTGAACTGTAATTTCGTAACTACATAATATACTTATTGGTTTATGAACGTTTGCGTTGGGATAACAGTTACGTACTGATAATTACAATGTATGACAGTACATTGCAGTTACCTTTGGTACAAAGTAATATTTATTTACTGTGAACAAAAGCAGCTAAAACAATGTTTATTTCTTTGCTATAAAGAAAGAACGTATAAAGAAAACATTTGTAAGCAGCATCTTATGTTTCTGTAACGTTCTCTTTAAATTAAATCAACTGTGTGTTGCTGTAAACTAAACATCCTCAACGAAATGGTTTTGTTTGTCGTACAGAAAACCACGTATAAATATTTTTTAGAGTGTGTTCATGATAAAAATATGCGTTTACATGCAAAAAATGTAATCTGGTGAATTCACGCACATTGAAGGTGGATTGTCTGAGATGTGTGTTGTTACCAAGCATGTCGAGCTCTGCCTAGGAAGAAGGCTGGCGCCGGGCTGCCGGGCGAGGTATCAGTCCCGCGCAGGCACGACGACGTGAGCGAGGGAACGCGGACACGAAGGGCACGCGACGTCGAAGGCTGGCGCGAGGTGGGACCCCCGCTGATTGATGACGACGCCGAAATGAGCACGACGTATGGCCCGGGGAGCGCCACTATCTGATCTGCATACCGGCTATGGCATCTGATTGCCGTCCCGCCAGCACTCGCGTGGGTGGCACACACAATACTGATTTTTCTTCGTCCCCCACTACAACCGTCCGCCCAGATCCTTCCATCATGTGGGCCACGAGGCCGCACGTGTGTTTGTTGACAGTGTCATATGCTGATAAAAGGTAGTCGTTCGGGTGCCAGAAATGTACACTAGATGATACCAAACACGAAGGTGACGGAACTGTGTTCGACGTGCACGCTGAAGTGTCACACACATGCGGCGAGGAGCCTGCTTTAGTGCTATTTGAGATAGTTATATGTGAAAGGCAAATATGAGTTTGTTTCCGATATAGTGTACTGGATATCTTACATTTCTAATTGGTTAGACTATTACATAATTCTCATAGGTTTTAGTCAAGTTTACTACCTGTTGCGTTTGCTTTCTGTTCAATATTATTTCCCCATTTTTGTTAAAAAGCTTATTGCCAGTTGTCGATGTTTTAATGGCTTCTAGAACCCCTGTTGCTTCCTAGTGCTTTGTCGTCTTGTTCTGTGGTTGTTATTTGTTTGTGGTGTCAGATTTCTGTTAAAATGTTTTCACTTATATTTGGCAAAAAACAGTCCAATTTAGCGTAAAATATCAACGAAACTTAACTCGACCGTTGTCATTAAACTTTAAGGATAATGGTGAGACATGTTTTTCTTTTAGTGCGGGGGCCGCAGTAGCTGAGCGGTTAGACTGCTCGCGTCCCACCAAGGCGAACCTGGTTCAATCACCCCGGATTTTCGCAGGTGGGATATCGTGCCGGACCATGATGCTGGTAGGCGGGCTTCCTCGGGCATCTCCCGTTTCCCCCGTCCTTTCATTCCGGCGCTGCTCCATACTCACCTTGCTTCACCATCATCGACTTTCAAGACTTCGATGTTAAGAGCCGCCCAAATCTCTCTACTCAACTCAACTATCGTTGGGTGCGTAAGTCAGTCAGCCAATACGCTGCAGGAAAAAAAAAATAATATAACGGTTTTTAAACAAGTTAATGGAAAAGAAAACGTGAGTTATCAGTTTTCCAATTCAAAAAATACTTTTGTTATGTTTTTAATTAAGAAATCACTATACTTCATTAATATTAATTTGCTGACCTTCCATGGTGCAGGCGTTTGGTGCACCACCGGTCTGAGGCGCGGGAGGTCCTGGGTTCAAATCCCAGGTTAGGCATGAGTAATAGTTCATAATTAAGTTTGTAAGCCGTCCCGTGATAAGCCTCCAGGCATAATACTGGCGGACGTTAATAAGCCCCTATCCAATCCAATCAAAATAAATTTGATATAGAGTCATGCTTGTGGGGCTGATCACAAGGCAAGTACGTTCACGCAGAATATTTAATTCATATGAGCAAGTTTTCTTATATACACGAAACATATCGTGAAGGAATGACATTTACACTAGAGCCATTAATCAGCTCTGCCTCCTCCTACTCATGGGTATGCAATGCCTCAATGATAATGAATGCCCAAAATCCTCCGCTGTCATCCTTCGGAGCAATGAATAGGTTATAATTCGACACTGATCCCTGATCACTTTTATAAGTTATTGTTGGTTGTCAGTGGCTGCGATAGCTCTCGCGTCGTGCACACGTAGTGGGGAAGTCAAATCTGTGATGTTTTTAATTTAGACCTCACATGACTCGGAATCCCGGCACAGAGCGGGTGTTCCAAGGCGGGATTTCTACATGCAATGTAACTGTGCAAAGGACTGCTACAACTGGCCCATTAAAAATAACGAACTAGAGCTGGAGGTGGGAGTTCACTTTGAAGCTCGTGAAAGTTCGATGGGGAAAAATATATTTTTTAGCGCTTGATGTAACTAAACAAACCTATTAAACCGAAAATACCATTTAATTTTGGGAGAATAGCTATTTTTCATCGGTAATATAGATTTCCCGTACACCAAAAACTTAGTTAAATGGACCGTAAATATCATGACGTGCCCGCAACACCAAGAAGAGCATGGTCTATCACAACCAGATTTATTAAACAGAATACCCATCATACTCAAATGACATGATTACTCCTGCAGCTCGGTATTGCGTACGGCACGTGTCGAAATCAGTACTGTGTGGCCCTACCACAGGCTGCAATAACCACTTCTACACGACGCGGCGTTGCGAGGATNCGTGTCGAAATCAGTACTGTGTGGCCCTACCACAGGCTGCAATAACCACTTCTACACGACGCGGCGTTGCGAGGAAGAGACTTTGGATGTTCGTCTGAGGTATCATCGCCCGTGCTGCTTCGATGCGTGCCCAAAGTTCATCAGTTGTGGCCGCGGGTGTCCTGTGGCAGGGCAGTGGTCGTCCAACCATGGAACTATGAACCACACGACTGCGATGGGCGAGATGGCCAAGGAAGCAGTGTGAGATGGTGATCATCCAGGAATCGTCGGACGATGTGTGCCAAATGCGATCGCGCATTGTCGTATTGGCACAACAGGGCTCCAGGCTGGCTCTAAAGAAAGTGGACAAAAAAAGGCTACAATACGTCCTCGATATTACTGTTACTGGTCAGCGAGCCAGCGATGTGGACTAGGCTCGAGCAGGACTGGATGGTATCCCATATTATAATTCCAGGTGCTGGGCCGGTACGACGATGCATAATGGGGCCTCGGTGGCCAAGGCAAGCCGGCTTCAATCCTAGGTGGGGTAACTTCCGGATTTTCGCAAGTGGGATTCGCGCCGGACGATGCTGCTGGTCGGCGGGTTTTCTCGGAGATATTCCGTTCCCTCTGCCCTTGCATTCCGCGCTGCTACGTTCTCATCTCATTTTACCCTCATCTGCTTTCAAGATCTCGTTGTTAAGAGCGGCCCAAATCTTACAACTCAACTCAACGATGCATAATGACAGGATTCGGCCAGACGTTCGCCACTGTGCCTGCCAGACATGGATACAACCACTTTGGTGCTGCAAGTAGAAACGGGATTCGTCGGAGAAGACGATGGTATGCGATTCGTTTCTCCAGGCATGACGTTTGACGCACCGTTGCAGCAGCTGGTGCCTGCGGTAAACAGTCAGTGGCAGCCGCTGCAATGAGCGCCTTGACAGAATGCTCTGATGCTGCAGACGGGGACGAATCATGCGTTCGGACACAGGTGGATGTGCCACGTACCTGAACTCCTGAGCGAGGGTGTTTGATGTGGCTATACGGTCCGTAATGGCCATGCACACCAGACGACTGTCGTCGTGCTTGTTGGTACGATGGGGCCATTAGTTTAGTAAAATTCGCTCAGTCCATCGCTCCTCGACCCATGTTCCTATATCCGCTTCTCGGTGGCTGCGTTTCTTCTAGCGCGTGAACCGATTTTACGATAGGATAATCCGCAATCCCGATAGGCAACGATTCTCCCGAGGCCAAAGTTGGAAACATGTTCATAAGTTTGTTGTCGTGTTCTTCGGTACGGCATATGTACTGACTCCGTCTGTGTACATGAGCGGCGGGGAAACACAATGCCACTACCAATCAGTGGCTCTCCAACCTCCACTTATTAGCAGCTTATCAGTGTCAGCATTGGCGCACATGCTGCACCAATCGGCTGAACAACTAATAATATTATTGCCCTACTCTGATCTACGCATTCTCCCAATGTGGTGTCTTGCAGATGCATCTTTCTTGGTTTTGCAATTTTAATGGCCAACTATGTACTTCCCAACAGCTGCGTTCACAAGTACACTGAAAATCGAAATCTTAGGATATGCAAGTGGCTGAGAGTTTACGACAAGTATGTCTCGAATCTTGTAACGTATTTAGTCCAACTTCATATAAGCAAGTAACATACAACACGCAAACCCAGCACAATTTGAAGAAGCTACCATTTGGAAAGAGAGATAGTGTGTGGGTGCCGATTGACAAAAACGTGAAATATAAATCAATGGACAGTATATTTTCAACAGACTACGGTAAAGTAACAATTTAAAGCAATCATTGGTTGAAATGCATTGTTTACGTGTAATTTTTACGTACCCAATTTTATTGTTGTTACTTATTATTAAATTGTTCTATCATGTATTTTTTTTTAACTAGGCTTAGCATTTATTTTACTGATGCCAAAATATTTTCAAAGATTTTTAATGGCAATAAATAAACTAAATCTATTTAAGGAAGAGAAAATTCTAAGAAACTGGATTCTTTGGTTGCTACTTGGAAAAGTACTTATATAATTCATCGCCTCGCCAAAGTAATTTTTCTCCGTAGCAAAACTTTACAACTTGTGGCGGCAGTGCCAAATGCAAGTAAAACAACCTTGGCACACAAAATATTTTGTCTGAGGAGATTATCTAGGCGATTTATAGGTATATATTTTGCTATATATTATTGTTGGCTTCTAGATGTCTTCGGATACTGATAAAAGTATTAGGCGTTATTTAATGTTTCTTCCTGTAGTACAGACCTTTGTTGTGATAGATAATGCTTAACGAGTTGCATCTGTCAGATAAAACTCGTCTCTCATAAAATATATTTTCCTGGCGTTACATACAGCATGTATTGTAATATGTATGTGCTAAGTATTGCACGAGAGACACACTGAAGTTAAATGAGTGGTTTCAATCAGCGAAGTACTAATCTTGACAAATGCAGTTATTAAACCGCAACTGATTGTCAAATAAGTATAATTTACAGTAAACTGTGTTTGAATCGGTGACATTAACTTTAAAAAAAATTATATTCACCGTTTCATAGGATCAATTCAGTAACGTTGACAAAATTATTATATTATTGTTATTCCAGTGGAGCATTTCTCTCTGGTTCGTAGTCAAATTACATTAGCTTCGAGGAATTATTACTGTTTAAGGGTACCGTTTGCCCGAAACTCAAAATAGAGCGGAGAGGTCCAGTCATGCAAAAATTGAAGTAAAAAAAGTGCTAATACATTTTGGCACAGGCTAACTAACATAGCATTGGGTCTTGCAGCACTCATTTACCTTAATTATTACATCATTTGTTTATAATGTCGCTTCAGTAAATCCAATGAAGCAAATCAACGAGAGAAAGACTGTAAGTCAGTTCAGTGCCTTGCGCCTAAAGGCGACCAGACGTTTGATGTACGTACCTAGGTCGCTCTTAGTGCACCAAAGCTATAAGTCCTTGCCGCATCAAACAGTGTTAAATAATTTATAAAACGTTTCCCACCTCAATTGCACTTTACTACCCTTCCAAATATCTAACTCATGTGTAGGAACTAGAAATGTTCATGAATTAATTTTAGCACAAGCTATATTTCGAACAAATTTGTATTTCTGTTATGTTTTCAATTGGGTCACAGTTTGTTAGAAACGCCCAGGTGAACTCTGGGCCAATAGCATGCCTGCAAGGAAACAAGAACCGAATCCTGTGCCACCTAGTGTGAGGTAAAACAGGCTTACCACTGGAGCAGCAACCAATGAACACAAATATGAGGTTCGCAAAAACATAAGACCGTGGAGTCTAGCCAACTGGTTTTTGAAAACGAGACATTTTCCTGTCCCTTCTCATAGGCTTTAATGGAAGTGCTACATTTTCGTGGCATGTCAAAACCGGTCCCAAAACTCTCTTTGGTAAAGTTTTATATGTTCAGTAACTTTTCTCTGGCGTCCTTACAAAGCAGCTCCGGATTTTACTTCGAAGTATCTTCTGAATTGCCGTTACCCCAATTCGGGCATATTGGGTTGATGGGAAAATGAGTAGCTACGAGTAGAACTTCTCAAGTATACTGCTGCAACATTCCTAACGACTTGAAACTTAAGCAAACGACAGTTGATTGGGACAGCAGAACCTGCAGTTTAATAAGAAACTAGCCATCAAAATTTAACGTATGCGACATAATAATCTATATTTACTTTCATCTGCAATATGATCATTGATTTGTGTTCTTGTCGGCACTATCTC
This sequence comes from Clitarchus hookeri, assembly GCA_002778355.1. Taxonomy (NCBI): domain Eukaryota; kingdom Metazoa; phylum Arthropoda; class Insecta; order Phasmatodea; family Phasmatidae; genus Clitarchus; species Clitarchus hookeri. The sequence goes on from NQII01001540.1 coordinate 167,349, forward strand.
AGAAATAACTGGAGAACCTCTTATATATTCACGTATGAATTTTTTTTTCAGCGAGGTCCGTGAAGTCGACCTATTGATGTAAAGCCGTTTTCTCCTGTAACGATGTCAGATGCAGTAGTTCGGACATCTGTTTAATTAGGATACGCATTAATCTTTCCCCCTTTGCAAAGCCGTGCATACAGTTTGGTTGCTTACCTGCCCAGTTCTCTAAAGACGACAGAAAAACTTTGTTCAAGTCACATAATGAATCTATCAGAGCCTGGTTGCGTCGCAAAATATTTATTACTTATGTTGCATAGCAGAGATTCGGCGGGCCCTTAATCGCCATGGTACTGGGAAGGTTCTAGGCCAGCCTTCGGCATGACCAAGAATTTATGAGCACCAAGTCTACCAAGTAGTTCGGAGGCCACTATAATCACGAGGTTCGTAAACCCGAACTTTAATATTTTTTTTTTTTGTAATGGAGCCGACTAGGGCCGCAATCGCCGGTCGGTTTTTAAAACGCTCGGACTCGGCGGCTGGGGAAACGTAGTGAGCGATGATCAGCTCCGCGCACACACAGCAGCCCGAGGCGAAGCACGCGCTAAGAGATACACATCTGTATGCCTCTCTCTCTCTCTCTCTCTCTCTCTCTCTCTCTCTCCCCCCCTTGTTCACCACGCCTTCCCGCGCATGCGGCATCCCCTCGGCAGTTATGAGGAGTTGCAAACCTTCTATCAGGCCGGGCATCGCGCCGGTAAATCACGCACGCCGACGCGGTGCATTATGGGGCAGCCCCCGTTGTTTTAGTGGGCGGGCATCCGCCGGCGCGAGGATTGGCCAAACGAGAGGGCGAGTGCCGAAAAAAACTTTAACCTGCCCAGCGCCTCTCACCCCGCTTCCCTCGTCGCCGCGATCAATTTGCTCGCAATTTGAACGACCGACGTCCGTCAGCCCACTACTCAGGGAAATTGAAGCGTTCCGAGAACTCGACACAACTTCCAACACGGGCACGTGTTGGAAGTTGTGTCGAGTGGATCGGGCTGCTGGATCAAGGGGTGTTGAGATTCACTTGCTACCCTTTCAGACATTTTCTTCTGTAAAGGAAGAATCCGTCTAAGGATAGAAGGGTTACATTGCGGTCGAATCAATTTCCCAGCCAGAATTTGAATTCCTGTTATATGATATTTGCTGTTTTTTCACTTCTAATGAAAATTATATTGTTGTCTTTATACTATAAGCTCTTGTCATCAGGCTATAGCAACGCGATGAAAAAAAGTGTCGAGAAAGTGGAGCGGAAGTGTTTGGGTGGCTCTTAACATCGGGGTGAAGGTGAAGCGAGGTGAACATGCAGCGGCGCCGGAATGCAAAGGCGGGTAAATCAGGGTACCCCGGGAAAACCCTCTGATCAGCGGCATTGGCCAGTACGATTCCCACGTGCGAAAAAGCGGGGAGAGACTTCGCCGGGAATCGTGACCCGGTTCGCCTTGCTGGGAAGCGAGCGTTCCTGCCACTGTGCCAACCGTAGCCCCAAATATACTAGAAATTAAAAAATAATTCTTAATAAACTCTGCCTTTTAAACGGTATTTTGTGAACTAAACTAAAACTGATATGCTATGAAATTATTTCGTATGCAAAACAAAGTTTTACCACAAACTATAAGCACTTTTTTAAGATAAAAAAATTACCTTTACAACCAAATTGTGTTCATTCAGCTGTACATATTTCATAAGACTACGCCAATATATACTATTTTGANAAACTCTGCCTTTTAAACGGTATTTTGTGAACTAAACTAAAACTGATATGCTATGAAATTATTTCGTATGCAAAACTAAGTTTTACCACAAACTATAAGCACTTTTTTAAGATAAAAAATTACCTTTACAACCAAATTGTGTTCATTCAGCTGTACATATTTCATAAGACTACGCCAATATATACTATTTTGAAAAAAGAATAATTTAATAGCAAAAGGTTTTTTTTGCTTAAGATATAAGAGTACAGTAATTACCTATTCAGGCAAGANAAAAAGAATAATTTAATAGCAAAAGGTTTTTTTTGCTTAAGATATAAGAGTACAGTAATTACCTATTCAGGCAAGAACCTTCATGAATGTTTGGTGGTTAATAGAAGTCAATCAACGTGCATTAAAAGTGGCCGTGTCACGCTTAATTTTATTGTGTCTGCGACACATTTCCACTTTTTTATTTAAAGTAATACAATTATTTCAGTTATCAAATTCACCTATATCACGTTGAATTTTTCTATTGCAGTAATTGTGCTTAATAGTTAAGTCTTAAACTATAATTGTTTGCATTACTAATATAAGGTATGAAAACGTTTGTAGTATCACTACCCGATGACTATTCAAACTCTGGACCTCGTATTTTCAAAATGTATAATTTTGGCGTCGTCGCACTGCTCCAGCCCGTCACCGTGTACACACGTGGCGTCACCGTACAACGATAGTGCTTTATAAATTGCAATAATATTTTATGATTCCATCTTACATTACAATAGACATCTGAAACGAAGCACGGAAGTGTCCAACAATTTGTCATTGATTCTCTTTCGTAAAATGTATTTCTCATCACGATTTAAACTGCATACATTTACAATTAGAGGTATAACCACAACGATGCGTTTGTGTTACAGTACAGAGGCTATATTTTCATTTGTTTGTCAGAAAATAGTTATCTTAGTAAACTCCAAAGATGAATGTTAGTAATATCAATATCTATGTCCTGTGTCTTGGTTAGGTGCTTCAAAGAAAGTTTTTATTTTTAGGTAACTATCGAAAATAAACTGCAATCAATAAAACATTTTGCAATGAAATTTTCCTGGGTGAAATAGCTAGTAGCCAAAATGTGATGCAAGTGAACACTCTCACGTGGATCCCTACTTTTCACACTTTGGCGTTGGTACACTCTACAGTAAATCTCAATCAGTGAGAATTTTATTGTTTAAGTCAATTGGCAGCACCTGACTTATTCAACAGTCACCTCCTCCAATTTAACTGTGGAATGAGTGAAAAAAAATGCCAGTTTTCCTTCGTTCATTGTATCAGCGACATTTTCCACTGAGTAAAATTATTTCATTCTGTGATTTTCAGTGATTTGTTTTTCGACTGATGGGTCGGTTAAGAAACGTGTATTAGATGAAACAACAACACATAAAATAACTAAATCCATAAAATAATTTAAGTGTGAGTTTTGCCTTTAATATTACCATTTTATGAGGCAACATAAACATTCAGTCTTTCATTTCGTTTTTACATCCTTCATTTAGTTTTCACATCATCACCATTGCGCTCAGTGCTAGGTTTGAAGGTTTAAACTGCACAAAATGTGATGAAGTGAGTGCATTCATAAATATTATTTGGCGTAACGATACTAATATTATCAATTAAACTTAAAACGAAAAAACAAGGAGATACAATCAAAAGCTACATACATTCGATAAAGAATGAAGTTATATTTTCCCGCTTGCAGCAAAATTTGTCTTGGTAGACTACTTGGTAAAACAATAGTTTTGAAGCAGGGTGCTGTGGGTTCAAATCCTAAACATAGCAAGGATTTATGTATTTTTATTTTTAAAATCACGTTAAACTGCATAATAAAATCTATTACTATCGGAAATTTTTATTTCTCGTGATTATTTGACTAAATTCAATAAAAACAATATTTAGTTTGCCGCGCGCAGTTAGTCATCACTTATTCAATCAGCGAAATCGTTTCACGTCACTTATTCAATTAGTGACATTTTTTCACGTCACTTATACAATCAGTTAAAAAACCAGTGGTTTTGCATCAATTAAAAGTGGAGTTATTTTCACTGATTTCAGTGTTGAATTTCACTACGAATGAGTGGTTTTCCACTGACTCGTATTTAGAGTGAAGTGAAGGCAATGCCCAAGCAACAGAGCTAAAAATTATTATATTTAGGGTTTTACGTTATAAGATTATGCATAAACGGGATGTCATGCATATAATCGGCTTTCATGCGACTGGTTTCCGAGTGTGTACTCAATAATTGAATGATATTACAGGTTTGACTCTAACCAACATAAGGGCGGTCTCGTTGCCAGGGGAACGTGATACCTTGGCGAGGACAGCCACCACATCCCAAGGCGCACCAGACATCTCACGCCCTTCTCTTGCGGGCTGGAGCCGCGCATGGCCTCCGGCCGCGAGATACGCCGGATCAGTGCAGTGTACTTGCACCTTACATGCCAGTTTTCCAGGCAAAGCCTATTTCTGCTGCAGTCACCTGCCTTACTTCACTAAGAAATCAAACTGAGACCCTGTGATCTTAGAAACAACCCTCGTGTGGTCAGGGATGATGTCTTCGCCTGTACTGTCTGGCTGGGACCGAACCGGGCTGGCAACATCGATACCCTGNGGGATGATGTCTTCGCCTGTACTGTCTGGCTGGGACCGAACCGGGCTGGCAACATCGATACCCTGTCTGATTTTTTCACAAAATAACCAAAGAGTGGGTTCGTTGCAGTACATGATGTAACGTCTTGTCATATATATATTTTTTTTTTTTTTCATTTCCTCGACTGCTGNTGTCTGATTTTTTCACAAAATAACCAAAGAGTGGGTTCGTTGCAGTACATGATGTAACGTCTTGTCATATATATATATTTTTTTTTTCATTTCCTCGACTGCAGTAGTGATAAGTTGCCTATCTAGCAGGGGCTAAACAGAACACGCTTACTAAGACAAAACTGCTCGTTAAAATATACGTAGGTAGTAGCAGTCGCGTTGTTCAAAGGTTGATTTCTTAAGTGCTCAATTAATTGAGTAAAACTTACATTATTTTATTGTTAACATTTCATACTTATGAAGGTAGCACATTGACTGACATGTGCCCAGAAAATTCGATAACAATGAATAGAAAGTAGTCCCATTGCTTTACGCTGAAGTAAAAGTGTTACTTCCACATTTGAAAATACTGAAAGTTAATATTTTTTTTCTGTTTTAATGCATAAAAGTGTAAGAATTAAGATGTCTATAAAATATTGACTTTTCTCACAATTTAACAGTTTCACTTGACCGATGCATAAATAAAGTGACCAGTTCCTTTGTTNTTACGCTGAAGTAAAAGTGTTACTTCCACATTTGAAAATACTGAAAGTTAATATTTTTTTTCTGTTTTAATGCATATAAGTGTAAGAATTAAGATGTCTATAAAATATTGACTTTTCTCACAATTTAACAGTTTCACTTGACCGATGCATAAATAAAGTGACCAGTTCCTTTGCTGAGTGGAGAGGTTTTGGGTGGCTCTTAACGTCAAGATCTTGACAGCCGATGAGGGTGACAGGTGAGTATGGAGAAGCGCCAGAATGCAAGGCCGGGGGAAGCGGCAGATCCCCGGGAAAATCCGCTGGCCAGCGGCATCGTTCGGCACGATTCCCTCGTGCAAAAATCCGGGGGTGACCTTGGCGGAAATTCAACCCACTTCACCTTGGTGGAATACAAGTAGTCTAACCACTACCCCACCGCGACCCCCCAGGCCATTGGTAATGGTAATTTTACATATGGGGGAAGAATAGCGAGTGTGTATGGACGTAGACCTCAAAAAGGGTTTTCAAAAGTGCTCAGTTTACAGTAAACCGTCTTTAATGTAGAATAGATTGTGTCGTGTGTAAAGTGATGGATGAGTGGTAACAGTGGAGGCTGGTCACCCCTGCTGTGTGGCGCGGCGCGCCCACCCCCAGCACATCTCTGGCGCGGCTAACCAGGCAGGCCGCCGCAGTGCCGGGGGCCACAACCCTTCCCTGCCGCAGCTGGCCCGCCCAAATTTCGCACCTTGCCCGCAGTGGCCGGCAGAACTACGGATGGGCCAGTTGCTTTAATGAAACGAGTTCCATCGTTCCAGTTCCAAGTACATAACACGTTCCAGTAACATGCCTGTCCCAACGTTCCGTTAAATAACGACTAGGTTGTTCCATGTTATAAATCTTGGCGTTCCAAGAAATAACATTTGCATGCGCACAGTTGCAAGCCAACAAGTTCTAATAAATAACTTTCAGGCGTCGTATTGTTTAATTGCCATGTGTGGTGGGGGAAGTAGAACATTTAAATGTCAGACGTTCCAAAAAATAACTTTTGCGCATGCGCAGTAGGCAAGCGTTGGTTAAAGTGAGGAAATCCAGAACGTTAAAAAAAAAAAGTCTAAACAATAGAGAGTGTTACTCGTGTACCACTTTACCAAACAGTAACAGTTTATTATGACTGTTACGTTAAATAACGCCCATCTGTAGGCAGAACGCGACTGCCGTCGCGTGGCGCCGCTCTTCCACAGTCTGCACTGCTGCCTCACCAACAACTCACCAAACCGCCAAGTAAAGTCAGTTCGAGGTTTTTTCACACTTTTTGAGATAAACATTTCCAAAAGAAAAAACCAATGCCCTAAGTGTTTGGTTGTTTTCTAAATATATCTTGTATTACAAGCGTTTTATTTTTGGTTAAACTGAACTTTTACTTGTGTTTTATCTATAAATTATAACATTTTATTTATAATTAATATGATTAAAATACGTAGAAAATAGGTGTGATAATAAGGTAATAATACCTAGTAATAAATAATTCTTATGCAAAACACTGACTGCGCATGAATGCGGTGCGTCGTCCTTCTGGTCTAATTTCCTAGACTTGGTTAAGCTATGTTTGCATGAGACGTAGGTGTATCGTAGAAATAAAACTATAGCAGGGCTTCGGAAAACACGAAATAATCGTGAATGGACTATAACATTTTCATAAAAGGATTCTCCTTGCTTACAACAGCGTTTACAGTTGCATGCATAAGCAGTAACTTTGACAACACTTACTGGCATACCTGACATTACAGTAGCTGGCATCGAACTGTAAAAAAATATATTAACTTTGCTGTTTAGTGTATGTGCAATTTTAATCGCTTTAGTTTTGTCATAAAATTTCACATGTCACTGACTGACGCATGCATACTACACTTCACTTCACTGTGATAGTTTTTGCATTTTGAAGTACAAGCTATAAGCATAATAAAAAAAAGCTAAGATTTTAAGTGTTTTTTACTAACAGCAAAAAATATCGTGTTGTGAATGCTATATGTGTAGATTCGTGCCATACATAAAATGTATATCGAATCTTCTCTAATATTCAGATTACTTGATGTACAAGTAGGTATTAAAATTTACGCATGCTATGTTTGTACAATATTAAACAAAAATGTACAAACGCATTTCACAAATCGGAGCAGTTAGCACCATTATAACATTTAGGGCCTGTATTCCAAAACGTTCAGTTTGGAAAGACATATGTGCCACCATCTAGGCCATTGAAAAGCCATGACTAATCCTTAACTATTGGAACAAATTTCTGAACTGGTTTTCTCTATGTCCTGAAATGATATCGGATATGCCGCGGTTTATTATTCGCCACCCCGTGTGAGGCTATAAACCAATGAAAGCGACAATGTGAAGTGTTTATTTACAACCCATTTTAATTAAAATACCTGCAGAGTTTATTTGCTACGTTATCTGTAGTACTGGCAGTTTGAAATAACTGTTCATTGAACAATAAGAATAATAATTATTATTAATTGTCTGACCTGATATGATTACTTCTTTCTTTATTACGTGAAAACTTATGGAACAATTATATGATATGTTTAGAGTTTGTAGTGTGTTTATTATAGACGTAAATTTTGAATGGTCCGCATGCATTTGAACAGAAGAATTACACCTTTCTGGTTACATGTTCATACTAAGAAATTAATCTACGATATTTAGCGGCCCTGCAAATCTCAGCTGTATTGTATTGTTGAAGCAGAAGTCAGACAGTGGTAAAGGATAAAATGTCTTGTCGATGAATTCATAACCCCAATGCGATAACACTGAATAAGAATGCAATCTTTCAATTATGCAGTATGAACCATGGCAACTAAACGCACAACCATATTTTAGCTACTGGTTTAAACAATTTGTTACCCACCCTCTTTTTTTAATAGAATTCTCTTTGATATATGTGCAGCTTTAAATATTCCTTAAAATACAAATTACAACCAAATTGTACGTAAGTTTTACTGCATTATCATTTTATAAGATATACTGGCTGGAATGTATTATTATTTGCAGGGAAACGTTACAAAGTGGTGATATACACATAAATATGTGACTTTAAAAAAATTGCTTTAGTCGGTAACGACTGTTAACGATTAAAACAATTCAGTTCCTGCCGTCACACATGAAATTATAAAGGCTACTCCATGGGTCAACGACATTTTCATACACATGCACACACATCACTTAAGAAATCGACACGACACTCGCTAAACTACATATAAACCTCCACGACAACGTCGACGCATTAGAAACACAACTTTGTAACTCATGCAAACAGTTCAAAACACAACGCAATTTGAGCAAAGACAAAAGATATTCCTAACAGCCAACGTCAACAATCAAAGCCATGTCGTCAGTCGCGTCAACATAAGTTGTAATTCGTGAGGATATGGTTTTACCGTTGTAGAAGGCGGGCTCACAAAATATATAATTTGCAGACACGGTAGGTATAATATTTTCTTTTGCAATTTAAGATCTTCAAATAAACAGGGAGAAACCCAAAATGCCTTTCGAACGTGAATAGTGGGTTTTGGTTTAAATACATTCTGAGAGATCTAATTTTAACAATAAATAAGTCCTGAAGTAAAATAATTGCCATTATATCGTACTGTTCAAAATTCCACGTTAAGTAGTGTAATACTTAGCGCAGTTATTCAAATAAATAACATATTTAAACAAATTGTACCTCCTTGGGTCTGACCACGAAGCGCGTGCATGGAAGTCGAATACTCTACCACTTGCGCTAACACGATACATAATTGCTGAACATGAATAAATGTTTTATATACTAGTTCAACTCTTACGTGTTCTGCGTTGCTTCTAATGATGGAAGCTTTTAAAACATGTCGTACATATTACAACGTATTCTTGCCGACTTTAACTTTTATTTGCAAAACAAATAAATTGTGCTGGTTTCTTAATTGTTGACGTATAACAGTCTGATCGCGTCGTATTGTTTATGTATGTTCGTCATGCTACCAGCTCCTGCAAAATTATATGCGTTCTGCGCATGCGTAGGTCGTTTGCGTCAAGGATAAATCACCAAAATTGGAGCCCTAAGATTCAGGCTTTGGCCGTGACTTAACTAAGGCCATAGCTGGCATTATAACGATCTGGAGTAATGATAAGGTTTGGGCATTGCTTGAGCTCTATCAAAACCCCTATAAAAACTTTCTGGAATACTGACCTAAGAATAGACAAATTACAACTTCGGACTGTTAATATATGGTTCTGAAGTAAGTAAAATATGTAATATTTATTTTCTCTAATTTTTTGTGTTAAATCCAATTACTATTCTAATATAACGAATTTTTTAAACAGTAGTATAAATTTAATTAAATTTTTTATTCATTAATAGCACCCACTCCCTCTGCATATTGTAACATGTATACTGCAACTTTAATATAGTTTTTTGTATAAAAAGTTTTCTCATTTAAAATTCCGCTCAGAAATCCTCAGAGAAACCAAATGAGGGATTTATGTCAGCTACACAGGCGTAATACCGATATTCTCTGCCAGAATAAGACTAAGATGTATATAAATTTCTAAGCAAGGAGACTAATTGCGAAATTGAAGATTTCATTAGTTAGTCGGAAACGTTCTCATGTAGAGTTATAAAATAATATTTAGTTTTCGATGTGTTTTCTACTGTACCAACCTTTACTGTATTCTGGGAAATCAATTGACGGATGGATTACAATCTTAAGTAATCTATATGTGCATGAGCATCTTAATACGGTTTAAATTTCCATAATTTACGCAGGCCTCAAATACGGAAGTTGTTGGTACGTAAGTAGTTCCTTAAATGTACCGGCCAAAGGTTTTTCCCGGAAAAATATTTATATTAAGTTTCTGATTTTAAATAGTTTAAGTGTGAAATAGCATATTACCACAAATGAAATTGTTTATGTTCACATTTACTCTTATGTCCTAATGCGTGACTTGCATTCTCCCAGTGGGAATGCAGCAACTACTCAACAACCAGAAGATGACATACATCATAAATTCGTTCATATATTTCAGGGAAAAAGTAGTCCTCCTACTGCCATTTTTGCACTGAATTCTTCTGAAATGATTATTTTTAAATACTTGTAAATAGCAGCATTGTTACGTTTTCATGGGCATGGAGGAATCACTTGTATTGTCGGACGTAAAAAACGAATCAGCAATTAATTAATGAAATTATGAAATTGTAACTATAAGTTTGTAAGAAAAGTTGACCCACCTTTTGCTTACTAAGTATATGTTTCTGAATTCATATGCACTTCACCTTAAAAATAAAAATGAAAACTAGTATAGTTTGTTTAGTTTAGAATTTATTATTAGGTTAAATGCTATAATGTTAAGCCAACGGCTGTTAATATTAAATTTACATTGCAAATAAAGCTATAACCAAACCAAAATTAGTAACTTTCAAAATTGTCTTAGTTTAATATTAACTGTCTACTACCTAAGCATTTGGCCCTAACATTCTTCCCTTCAATCTTGTTTTTAAATCTACATGTGTAGAATAAATATGCCAATTCAATTTAAATAAGGATTTAGAACAACAGTCTATCTGACTAAATATCACATTATTATATTTTTTTGTAATTTACACAGACATGTTAACAAAAGTAAATTCCTTGGAGGTCAGAAAATAAGTCAATTAAAACATGTAGGCTAACAGAGACTGGCGGCCGTGTGGTTGCACGCCGATTACCCTTCTTGGCGATCCGGGGCTCGATATCCGGCAGATACGATTCCAAAATTTCGTATACGTGGGGAATGTGGTGGACGTTGCCGGTAACCAGTGGTTTTACCTGGGACGTTCTCATTCCTGGTGAGGTAACTCCCGGATTTTCGAACGCGAGACTCTTGCCGGACGATGTCGCTGGTCGGAGGGTTTACTTGGGGATATCCCGTTTCGCCCGCTCTTGATTTTTGGCGTTTCTCCATATCCACCTCGCTTCGCCCTCGTTGGCTTTCAAGATCCCGTTGTTAATAGCCACCCAAATACCTTCGCTCTACTCTCCACGACAACACGTGTTGCCTACCTGCCCCTGCGCATGGTCTTCGTGAGTAACGGCTAGAAGAGAACCAGATTGACTATTTGTTCTTCATTGAAAAATTTTCCACTTGCACCCGTTTACTCTACTTGGTGATTTTCATGAATTCGAATTGATCCGCAATATATGCAAATCACTTTACATACTGAAAATATCACATTGAAAGGCATTTTCAGCGTATTTAAAAATGTTTTGGATGTGCTTAGTTACATGCCAATAAATAAACAGCAGATTTGATTTGTAAGGATGACGATGACCAACCACCCTCGCCACCAAAATGAGGTAACTTCATATTTTCCTAGGTTCTCTCAAGGAATATACATAATGTAAAACAGAAGAGTTTTCCGTACTTGGTAAATTATGATGTATTGAAAATATTTTTACATATTTTCGACTACTTGGTATTCTTATTTTTGTGTAACATAAAAAAACATTAAAATACCACCTTTAGTTGCCTTTATTTCAATTTTATAATAATCTTAATAAATTTGTGAGAAACTAAGTAGATACATTTATTTATTTGTCTCACTAATAGCTACATCCATCAAAACTAGTATACGGTCGCAAAAGAATTGCAAGCATGATAAAACAGTGGTTGCAGAAAAAATAATAGTATTAGTATTGTGTAATAGCCATGAATGGATGAATGGTAACATGCCACACCTTGGAATAGAGTATATCAGTATTTAACACGTTCTCCAGGTGTTGCGGATTTCTATGGTTAAATTTAAAGTCTGCTCCGTCTCCCACCTGAAATATTTATTTCGCCTTTCTACTACACAGATAAAAAAAATTCTTTAACCAAAGAGGCAACAAAGTAACTGCCTCTTGCTGGGGATTAAAGATNGGATGAATGGTAACATGCCACACCTTGGAATAGAGTATATCAGTATTTAACACGTTCTCCAGGTGTTGCGGATTTCGATGGTTAAATTTAAAGTCTGCTCCGTCTCCCACCTGAAATATTTATTTCGCCTTTCTACTACACAGATAAAAAAAATTCTTTAACCAAAGAGGCAACAAAGTAACTGCCTCTTGCTGGGGATTAAAGATTCTGTCATAAACACGCCAGGAAGTGTTAAATCTCTGAAGATTTGTTTAGTTCGAGGTAACGGTAATACTGAGAATTTTGAGTAATGAATATTGCGGTTTTACGTAGTGTAAAAGGTGGCACTGAAGTCTCCAAGCGCCAAAAGTTCTGAATTCGCTGAGTCTTCTATCGCGATTATCTATAGGCTACACCTACTGTACAAAGCGTGTACGGCCGTTGTTTTTACTTAAAGCAGAGATATAGCACATGAGGTTAACCCAGCATAGTGAGGAAAAATAGGAAGACACTTGTAGTAAGGCTGGAGTTGCATAGCTCCGACAACCACGATACGATGAAAACGGCAACAACGATATGACATATATATTTTCAATGAGACTGTTTGAATTTACACCACGGTAGTTCACACAAAGGTTAGGAATTCTCGGGCACATTAAAAAGCGCTTATAGAGTAAACCAGTTTCAAAGGTGAAGAACATAAGGATAATTTGTACAATATGTTGACAAAGGGTGCAGATGTTGCGTTCAAAAAAACATGTTATGCGGGTTAATTTAATTTATTTTACCCGGTGATATGAGAATATTTTCTCATCTTACAGAACAAAATGTTTTTGCTGTAGGGAAAGTCGTTGAACTATTTCGTTTTACAAAGTTGTGCACCCTGTTTGCAGAGATGCCAGACACCACAACAATAGAAACACTCTCTTATCTAAAACTGCTCGTCGTGCGATAGTTTTCGTCATGCTGGAGACAGAAGTGTCTGGCATTTGAATGGTTGTTCGATTTTAATTATCATGTTGGACGTGTCGTGTCGTGCTTGTTGCAGTTATGTGATTGCAGAATAAAAAACGGAGTGGATATTGGTCGAGCGAGTGAAGAAATTTTGGCAGCCCTGAACTACGAGGTCTTGAGCGCCGATGATGCTGAAGCGAGGTGCGTATGGAACAACACCGGAATGAAAAGGCGGGGGAAACAGGAGGCTCTGATAAAACCCACTGACCAACGGCATTGTCAGGCACGATTCCCACATGTGAAAATTTGGGACCAACCACGCCGGGAACCGAACCCCGTACGCCTAGGTGGGNGAGTGAAGAAATTTTGGCAGCCCTGAACTACGAGGTCTTGAGCGCCGATGATGCTGAAGCGAGGTGCGTATGGAACAACACCGGAATGAAAAGGCGGGGGAAACAGGAGGCTCTGATAAAACCCGCTGACCAACGGCATTGTCAGGCACGATTCCCACATGTGAACATTTGGGACCAACCACGCCGGGAATCGAACCCCGTACGCCTAGGTGGGAGGCACGTAGTCTAACCACTACACCACCGCGACCCCGAACTTGGTTGAGAATAACCACGCTCATAGGCCGAGGTCTGCGACAAGCTGACATCTTATAACCGTAGTAGGGGGGGGGGGTCCTTCTTCTCCCCTTAAACATACATTTTTCTTATTATCTTCCACCTTTTACCGAACTGAGCACGACGNATAACCGTAGTAGGGGGGGGGGGTCCTTCTTCTCCCCTTAAACATACATTTTTCTTATTATCTTCCACCTTTTACCGAACCGAGCACGACGAATTGGCGGTCAGTCCTTGCACCCGATTCTCTTGGCTAGTAGTACCCCGGTTGTTATTACAGACGAGATATCCGTGTTGGTTTGGCCTGCTCATGGCGAGTTTGTTTCCCGCATGTCTATACAAGGACGGCAATTTTAAGTTTATTAATTTATCCCAGCAGTTCGTTTCTTTGCTTAACCAAGCTTTCCTGAATTGAATCGAGAGTGTTAAATATTAAGGGTGGGCTTGTGACTTNAGTTCGTTTCTTTGCTTAACCAAGCTTTCCTGAATTGAATCGAGAGTGTTAAATATTAAGGGTGGGCTTGTGACTTTAATGTAAATTTGAAGAATTTCAGCCTCGAGTTTTCAATTGCTTCTTATAACATCAGATTCTTTGATGCTCTCGGTAGTTTTAGCTTAAGACAATCTCCCTTTACTCTATAGCTGTTGAGATTTTGCATCAGTCAAATTACCATCTGAAACATGTTATAGTAAAATCCTTTTAAGAAATCCCGTTGTAAATATATTTCATACTTATTTAACTTTCATTATTTGTCATCTGATATACAGACACCAAAAAAATTGGATCATGTTGAGAAGATTACCTGGTTAATAAACCTAAAATTTCAGCTCCTTCAGAAATTTCTTAAGAGTCTCATTAAAACGTTTCTGATTTCACTGATTACCACCTTTCTTCAGCGTAGAGCCCCTTTAAAAAGTATTTACGACAATACAGTTGCAAATTATTATTCTGACTAACTATACTTCAACCTTTCTCTCCAAAAAGTAATGTACTTAATTAAATTTACCTAACTGATATTTGGGATTATTTTTAAAATACTCTATCCAGAAAAATGGTTANAGTAATGTACTTAATTAAATTTACCTAACTGATATTTGGGATTATTTTTAAAATACTCTATCCAGAAAAATGGTTATGTTTTAACGTCTAATAAAAATTAATTTAAGAGTTAGTATAATGTTGACATAATTGGTCATACATTACATCAAAAAATGGTAGTTATGTAAGCACTACTCTCATGTCAGCAGAAATGTACATGTTTGCAANTGGTCATACATTACATCAAAAAATGGTAGTTATGTAAGCACTACTCTCATGTCAGCAGAAATGTACATGTTTGCAAGAGGTACGATGAATAAAATAAAGGAAATAAGAAAAACTTCCAAAAGCGCACATTTAATTTAGAACCAGTCCATATTACTTACTAGTGCTGCTGGAGTAACCAGTTTCGTGTCTGTGTCCTTCGATATTCTGTGCCCATTCTGTTACGATGTACGGCCTCTGTTGTTAAGATTGCTGATACAGTATGTCATCTCCGCTGAAGGCCCAGAGAGGCTACCTGTATCACAGTGCTGCTGT
The DNA here is from genome assembly GCA_002778355.1 of Clitarchus hookeri. NCBI lineage: Eukaryota > Metazoa > Arthropoda > Insecta > Phasmatodea > Phasmatidae > Clitarchus > Clitarchus hookeri. The sequence continues at coordinate 182,480 of NQII01001540.1, forward strand.
GTCGGTTGTATAACTCGCAATAAACTTCAAGATGTTTTCAGAGAAGGAAAAGGCGAGAAATGACCAAATATGCACCTAAATGACAAGTTAATGTATTACGTCACAAACTTACCACAAGCAGCATACAACTAAAACTATAAAAAACAAACTGCAGTTTATTATATGTATAATTAATCGTTTATTCCTGGTCGAAAAATGTTTCTCAGTACTGCTGTGATATAGAAATGAAGAATGTAAATTTAAATAATTTTCAAGTCATGCTACTAATTGTTGACGTTTAGCTAAATGAGTTCAATTAAGGTTGAGTCGTAAAATATAGCGCAGGGTACTGTTAATGCAATGCTTATTTTAAAAGCCTTTAAGTATTTTTAATGAAATCTTTCATGTACACACAGTAATAAAATGTTTAATTTCTGAATAAATCTAATAAAATCAAAACAATCTAATAAAATTAATACAACCCACACTGAGAATATTTGCACAGCTTAACGAAACACGGGATGTAACTTTTTCTGCACAGTTACCCAACAAAGTTAAGCAATTGACGTGTGAAATATTTGTGAGTAGTTACACGAAGCACTAATTTAGGTATGTGTCTCGTAGAGCTACACGAATTAATTCATTGTCATGTTTTCATCTTGCGAAATTCTCGCCCTTGCTGACAACTTGCACCTTCTCCTCAAGACAGCAGACGTTTGAGTTATGTTTCCACTATTTGGTTGGGTCTAGATTTGCGATACTGACATTCAGGTCCGTATCTTTCAACGTATTTCCGGGGGAAGCGAAATGTCAGTCGACGCGGCCGGCGCTCGCCAAAAACATAGGAAAAAAAANTCTTTCAACGTATTTCCGGGGGAAGCGAAATGTCAGTCGACGCGGCCGGCGCTCGCCAAAAACATAGGAAAAAAAAAGAGCGAACAGCAGGCGCGTGACAGACAGCTCGAGCCGAGCTTAAGTCGAGTAAATAGCGAAGGATCTTTCGGTGACATCTGCCCGGGGAAGGGGAGAAGACGCCGGGCGAGATTTGCCACATGTCAGGGGGCGACGTTATCGCTTCCTGCGGCGGCGTGAGCCCTACCTGCCACTGATAACGCCAAGCGTACTTCACGAGGACTCGAGCAGGCGTCTCAGAAAACCCGCCCACACGCTCGCGCATAGGCCCAACGAGTTGAGTTCAGTTGAGAGTTGTGTGGCTCTTAACAACGAGGTTTTGATAGCCGATGAGGGTGAAATGAGGTGAACATTGAGCAGCGCCAGAATGCGAGGGTGGGGGAAACGGGAGATCCTCGAAAAAACTCGTTGATCAGCGGCATCGTCTGGCATGATTCCCACTTGCGAATATCCGCGGGTGGCCCAGGTGGGGATTTAAATTGGTTCGCCTTTGTGGGAGGTGAGCATTCTAACCGCTCAGCCACCACGGCCCGTAAACCCAACGATACTGCGTCTTCAAACGTGCACAGACCTCACGGAACATCTCGGATAACTTTATAAAAGAAATGTGGTCGTGATGATTTTGAGAGGGTTTGTTGGAGGTGTTCAGCCCCAGGCGTCTGACGAAAGCTTAATATAGAGTAACGGGGGAGTGCAAACGAGGGGAATACTGAAATACTCCAGGAGAACCCACCAGCCAATGGTAACGGTGTTTCCCACGTTAAGCGAAAATTCGGGTGATCCGGCCGGAAATCGGACCCTGTTCACCTTGATTGGAGGTGAGTAACCTGACTACTTACACCACCCCGGCCCCTAAATGCAGTCGTAAAAATGAGATGTAAATATGAAAGGACGATTCCAAATTTTCTGGTGAAACTCGTAAGGATGGTAGTCTGAACTAAAATAATTTTTCATTCACATACCAAAGTCCATATATAAAGGCGTTTAGCGTCGGATTGCGTCTAAAATGAGTCGCAAATGCGCTTGTGTATAGGCAACCATCGACATAAGAAAGACGTTCTTATTGCAGATCCAACAGGCTGAAGTACTTGTCGTTGCAAGGAATGCCGACGTGGGTCGATGGCAAAACATTCTTGGCGTTTCAGTACTTGCCAATCGGATTCAAGACATTCTGCCGCTATGTAATTACTTTTGTTTGTGTCGTAAACTTAATACACCATAGAAGCAAAATGGGGTAGAATGCGCATGCGAGTTGCTCAGTTGTCACTCTACATGACACAACATTGGGTCGATTTTCTGTCAGTAACACTATCGAAAACTACGTAAATAATATTTTGGGTTTGAACTATGTTTAGACAAGTAAGTGGTTTGAGATATTTGTACACTTCTTCTGTTCTAGTTTTAATGCAACTATAGCCTATTCGCAGTGTTTTCGCACTTTTTGAAGCAAAATTTGAAAAATCGCCCCATCTGCAACATGTTTGATTGTTTTCTTAAAGGTGTCATGTAGCACAAGCGTTTTGTATTGTATTAAGAAATAAAGTATTTTTTCAGTTAAATATATTTTTTTATTTTTTTTATAATATATCTAAATATATATTACTATGAATAAAAACAAGGAGAAAATAGCTGTGTTGGTAATACTTAGTAATAAATAGTTCTTATGTAAACTTTTTTTAAAGTGAGTGCGTACAAATGCGGTGCGCTTTCTCTTTGGTGTAGTTTTCTAGAACTGCTTACGCTTTGCTGACGTGAGGTGGAAGAATGGCCTGAAATAGAACTTAAGCAGGGCTTCAAAAAACTTGGAAGTAACAATGAATGGACTAGAGAAAAAATTCAAGTTTTTCGAAGTATTTTGTTTATGCAAAAAGGTGGGTCACACACTTTCATCCCTGTTTACCATGATAATTTGACAGTTGTACTGACACTGGGCGAGTATGTGATGTGGTTAGGCGCAAAAAACCGAAAATGGTTCTACCTCGTCTTTCGTTTACGGAATACACGCCTGACTTCATCCCAGCTACAATCACACACAAATATAATTCACACTATATGAACAACAAATAGTTTAGATGGCTGCGGTCTGTAACAGTGCTTACTTTATGTCCACGGTATCTAGAATGGTCCATACGGTATAAGAAGGCCACTTTCTGACAGTCAGTGAGTGGTAACTTAATTTTAACGAAACAAACAAAGTGCCATTTACAAAATCCTGTACCAGCTGATGCATGAACGAACAAAAGTTAAAATAACGTTGGCTATTCTGAGTGCACTGCCAATGCACATCACAAAAGCAGAAAATACGCTGGTAAGAAAGAGTTCTTACATTTATTAATGCATTTTATTTTACAAGGACACAAAACAATGGTTGTTAGTGTTAAAAACTAAACTTCGTGATAATGTAGTTATGTATAGGTGTTCAAAATGAAATGTACAATAGAACGATACGACGTGGAAAAGTTTTCTGAAGTTGTGCTAACTTCAGAAAGTTTTTTCACGTCGTATCATCCCTCTCCAACCTCGCTTTCAACACGTCCTTGATATTAATTCGAAAAGCATATAGAAATATTGCATAATATTGTTGAATTATTTTTCTATTAATTTGACGAAACGACACGAATTTGAAATATATTTCCAGCCCGTAATCTAAGAACAATCAACTTAAAATAATACGCTATCTGTTATCCAAAAACAGCGGCTCAAACTTCGCCGTGACGCGCTGTGCGCGCGATCTCTCGGATATTATGCGAGGTATTACCAGCCAGAAATGAACCTCTTTTTTGCGCGATATATAACGAATTTACAAACAAATGCCAATAGTTATATTTTTCCACGAGCTCTGCATAATTTTTAAAGTAACATATATTTCATGTAAAATGATTTGGAGTAAAAGTCATTTATATTCGGCCGGTAATCGTTCGTCTACGTAAATTATACGCCATATTGTTCTCATGAAACCCATCTCCTTGTTTGTAGAAAGTGAGACGCGTGAATAGTTTTTAAGCAATTCTAATGTTATTCCACGTCACATATTTCCAACTCGAATATATTAGCTATAACGCCCAAAGTGTGATAATAGATACAACAGACCGTCTCGCAAATGTTAACCCAAATTCACTATCTCGGACAAATTAAAAAAGAGTTAGCAAATATTTAATTATTTGCAACATTTTATATTTTTACTTGTATAACCTACTTATTTTTTTAGACAGATGTCAGTCTTAAATTATCTTAAAATTTGTTTAGCATAACAGTACAATGGCAAGTGAATTAGTTGACAGCGTGTCGATAAAAATACAGCCCCGACTTGACGGACCAGCTGATGGCGGAAGGATACATAGTCACATGTAGTCAGACGTAAACAGTGGCGCTACTTTCGCAGACCTGTCAGAAAACGGCCTTCTTATACAGTATGGACTATTCTGCCCTTCCACAGCATGGTCATGGATGTTTCTGAAGACGTGTGAGACTTGTGCACCGCCTACAAGATACGCAACCGGCACGGCTCTTGTTTGACGTTGGATGCCTCTCAAAAGGCGCTGCGTGATGCATTTTCTTCGCACTGACTGTGAATGCCTGCATTTCCAATCCTCGGGAACGAATAAAATTATGTTATTTTATTTTATTACCACAGACTAAAGCTGAGGAAGATCAACTTTCATCTTCTGGCAATGTATCCAACAATGTCATATTTAATACAATATGTCCAAATCGCTGAACAACAGTGAAAAAGGTGTGTTTTTACATTAGAATTTTCAACAGACCCATCGTTTATTTTAAATAAAAGTCTTTCACTTTTTTTAGATTTCATATACCGTTCCAGGTGTTACACGAATTTCTTTAAAAATTTTCTGCGTAAATTCCCGTGACTGAACTGTATAGTTTCTTTTGAATAAGTCGGGAATTTTAATATTGTATATAAATTTTAGAATTTTGCCAACAGCACACGTGTATTACATAGCTGCAACTTAAAAAATGGGGATAAAAACTGCTTTTAAAATTTAAATAGGCTAGTTACGTATTATATGTTTTTATTTTTGAGATTTTTTAAATAGTTATGATTAAGAGTTAGTTCGTGTTGATTCGTATATTATAATATTTTTCACATGAATACATTTCATATCCGATAAACTTATTTCGTCCGAAACTATTACATAAAAGCATATAATACCTATATGTGTTTTCATATGTATACTATATGCTTCGCAGATGCTGATATATACACTAATGTGTAAAGGCATAGTTCATCATGAAGATATTGGAATAATTTGTGTATGAATATAGCAATAAGTAACCGAGTGGAGGTGGTAATTATTAAACATGCTCGTCGCTAGTAGAAAATAATTACCAGGAAATTTTGTAAATCCTTGCAGTAACTGCTAGAGAAGCAAAGGGGGTTAAAGTGGTGTGCTATTTAATAGGTATTCAGTTTTTCTGTTGTTCCATTTAGGTACTACAGAGGGTTGAATGGAGATGTTATGTGTGTGTGGCAAGTCTAGACTGTACGGACCAACCATTTGTATATTGCTGCCTACCACGCGCCGAGTTCTCTTGCTAACTGGTGTTGTAGAACCCACGTACGTTGGGNGGGGGGGGTCGGAGGTGCAGTGGTTACAGCAATCACCGTCGATCTTGGCGATACGGATTTTGTTCTCGGCCGGGTCCGGATTTCCAAACTTTGGAATCGTGCCGGAGGATGCCGCTGATGTGCAGTTTTCTCGGAGATCTCCCATTTCACCCGCCCTTACATTCCAGCACTGCCTTATGCTCACCTCGCTTCATACTCATCGATACTCAAGGTCTCGTTTTTATAAGCCCCCCCCAAACCTGCCCACTCCACTCCTGCGTACGGACACCACATTGTGAAAAAGGTTCTGTTGGATCAAACCAAGTTTGTTTGGCACAACCGAATTTATTGTTTGTATAGGAGTTTTTAAATATTTTCTTGCTGAGAACAAATCATTTTGTGGTTTTTATAATGGTCTCTTAAACTAAGATGTGATTGGTGCAACTACAGATTTGTTTCACTCCACGTACATTATAAAGTTTCGGTTAATGTAAAACAAATTGGAATGCCGACCGAGATTCGAACCTTAAGTGTCTGCGCCCGAATGCTACGCCCTAGAAACCTCATCTTAAGTTACTACTGACTATGAAATAATGTTTTTAATATATAAAATTTAGATATTGTACAACGTCAATGACGTAATATTACAAGTTTTACAGCTTTGATTTTTATTTTCCCATTGACTTGTTTTATTAGCATGTATATGCCATTATTAGGCATCGAATAAACGCACTGACAAAAACTGTTACCACACTAATTGTCACAAAAATACAAACAAACTTTCTAGCTGTATTTCCGAACGAATACAATCAGATGAGTAGCCAAACAAATGTATGCCGTTGATTCAATTAATTATTTTGTTGACAGTCTTATTAAGTTTGGCATAACAAAGAGGTTTTGTTTGTTCAAGCTTTTAATTTGTTAAACGAACAAAATTAAATTGTTTCCTTTTTAAGTTTTGTTTACTCAACCAAATATTTAGTTGTGGCAACTAAATATATTTTTACCCTATAAAAACCAGTATTTTGTTAGCTGGGGCAAACCTCTCTCTCAGTGCGGGAAGCAATGCCGCTTTGCTGCGGCGTTTGTATTTGCCCAAGTAGGTTGTATGCGTTTATAACACCTTTTTTCAAGGGCGCAGGTAGCTAGTTATTGCATTTTTCACTGCTTTGTGTGTGTATGTGTATGTATTTACCGAGATAGGGGGACGCACATTCGGAAGGGCCTGAGCTCGATTTCCGGCCCGTCTATCCTGATTTCAGGTCTCCACGGTATTCCGAAATCACTCTAGGTGAATGCTGGGATGGTTCCTTACTACAAGCCATGGCCGATTACATTCTCGCTTCTGTTTCTTTGAGCAACTTACTCCGTTTCGAATGACCTCGCTGTCAACGAGACGTTAAGCCCTGTCTACTTTTGAGTCTGACAATCATGCAAGTTTTATAATCTTAACATATGGAAGAACATAAGAGTTTTGCTTAAAATAACAAAAATTCCAGGTTTTTTTAAAATATTAAATAACAAATTTGTAAAATGACAAACCAAATTTTAAATCCATGCACTAGCATTTAAATTTAAATTGCATTAAGGCATATGAACATGTGCNTAAAATGACAAACCAAATTTTAAATCCATGCACTAGCATTTAAATTTAAATTGCATTAAGGCATATGAACATGTGCTTTTAAAAACGAATAGTTTATTCATTTCCTTCCCATTTTTGCGATTTTAGTACAACGTTACTGTCGTTTTGGGAAGCATTTAGGCCTGCAGTGGCATGTGGTGAAGTACTGCAAGATAAACCGGTGCTTGCTCAATGCTGTAAGCACTCAGCACACGCAGCAGGAACCAATAACCAAACTGGAGCCGGGAGAAACAGAATGTACTGCGGCCAATCACGAGAGAGTGATGAGGTACCCATAACACACGTGCTGTGACGTCAACTGCACTACTATGTTTAAGTGACCGATGTGTAAACTAGTACACGATTAGGTATAGCACAGAGCAAAACACAGTTTACATTGCAACAGTTCACCACATGCCGCTGAGGCCTACAATAAAGAAAATAGATGATAATAAACAATTGTTTATTGTAGTAAATATGCTAACATAGATAATGAATTGAAAAATATTTAATGAAAATATCCAATGCCATAAATATACTCTAAGACATTAAATGAATAGGAAAATCATCGTATATGTAACAAAAAGAATTAATCATTTTACAACGCGATATTTCCCAGCCCTCTTTCAATCAGCATACTTAATAACCTGATTATTTATTTGTTCATGTTACTCATTTAAATGCATCATGTTAGTATTTTTGTGCACGAAATATTGGCATTTGTTACAGTGAGACACTGTACCGTACCATTTTGGAAAAGTTTGTTGGTACATTTTGAAGTCATATTCGAATTTTTATTATGTCATCGCCAACATATAAATTTATGCTCCGAAAACTTGTTACCGTTAATCAGAGAATTGTAATTTCCTTGCCACATAATCGTCATATATTAGGCTTCAAAAATTTACGCAATTTGTATTATATTTGAGATATTATTTATCTGTATTTTAAATGTGGAAAAATACTAAGTAAAAATTTTAGACCGAAAAATTGAGAAAGGTAATTTGCATAAATAAGGGCTATTTTAGTTGTTAAGAAGACAATCGTGTTGTTTTGTCGTCGTGGTGTATTTTTTGATACCTGCCCTGAGAAGTTGTCTTCGAGACACCGTCTATCAGTTAATAAAATCAGGCATGCGCCCGCAGCAATGATAGCCTCCAGCNTGAGAAGTTGTCTTCGAGACACCGTCTATCAGTTAATAAAATCAGGCATGCGCCCGCAGCAATGATAGCCTCCAGCGTTGATCTGGCCCGCCTGAGCGGCGCATCGCGCGCCTGCCAGCTGCCTCTTCACACTTCCCCGCCCTCCGCCTCATTCCTGTGGTCGAGCTTTCTGCTCCGAGCAGCGGACGCGCCGCGCGGTACCGCGTCATTGTGAACTCGGCGCTCCAGAATGTCACCTGCTGCGCCGGTTTATCTGCGGGGAACAATTGTGCCAATTGTTGTGCCCACAATCTGTAAGGCACGCTCGCGCCGCGCCCCTCAGCTGCTTTCCCCGGCCACACCTGCCTGCGGGACGCGCGCTACCCGCCGCTGCGAGCTGCGAATACGTGCAGCGTCGCTCCACATCCGCTCTGCCATCTCGTCTCCAGGCCCTGCGAGGAAAATAAGGTGGAGTGCGCGTCCACAGCGCGCAGTAGCACCTTCTGTCGCAACGCTCGACTGCTTTCCTGCCCAAACAACTATCATTTACGGCGTGGAAAGCATTTAAGGCTCCCGCCTACCTAGACATTTGTTGCGCTTTTGGGATCGAGACGCCTGGGAGCGATAAGGACGATACAGCCACGAGCATCAAGTGCCCCATAGCCGCTAAGCGCAAGGCTCTGAGCTCACTTGNCAACTATCATTTACGGCGTGGAAAGCATTTAAGGCTCCCGCCTACCTAGACATTTGTTGCGCTTTTGGGATCGAGACGCCTGGGAGCGATAAGGACGATACAGCCACGAGCATCAAGTGCCCCATAGCCGCTAAGCGCAAGGCTCTGAGCTCACTTGCAGTGTTATCGTCGCACTGCGTGTGTCTATGGGACTTTCAGTGGTAACCGTTTAATTTTATTAGTGAAATGTCTATAGGAATGTTCCATGAATGCCCTTTGAGCAGATTTGTATTTATATTTTGAAATACAGGGCTTTGAAAAGGCTGTTTTTATCCATTTTGGAGCACTCTGAAATGGTGTTTCTAATGTACGTGACGTCTTGAAAGCACTCAAAAGCCCTCGTCTGAAGTGTGTCTCCTGTAATTAGATCAGCAGATTGGACTCACGTTTAATAGTTTCAATGAAAAACGTGTATTTCAAACACACTTCAACGCAGTTCAAGCACCATGTAGGCGGATACCTTACGGTAAGAACTTTATTTATGGAAACAAGTGCTTTGAAATGTTTTTATAATTACTCTTATCATTGTTTGGCACAACTAAATTAAATTCAATACGGTTAAAGTATTTTATTAGTTAAAAAGGCGTTGTCTTTAGTAAATTGAGATATAAACAAACACGTTGATCAGTGTTTAACATGTGGAGTAGGTTAATGTTGGATACATGCTCTTATGATCCTGTAAATTCACAGAAGCCCAACGAACTTCAACGACGCGTCGGTAACCAGCCTAAACGAAGAATCCAAAACACGATATAATTCGTAAAACAGCACCGACGCACCAGCGGATCTACCCTCACGGCAACACGCCATTCGGGATAATGAGGCCAGCAAGAAACTATACAACACTTGGCAACACTGTATACGGGGTCTGTCTGCCTGTGGATTCACGCCGAGAATAACCATCAATATGCTGCTTATCTTACCGCTCTTTGCTTCCTGACATAACATTCAGCTTACGGCAACGAGGCTATTCAGGTTAGTCATATAGTCTATAGAATGATTAATACCTCCCTCGCCAATAGCTTATTTTTATTGTAACTTTGAATAATTCAATTAAAGCTATGTCCGGTTTTCATAAATAACTTAACTTTAATTCACGTAACTATTTCATCGTCTAAGTATATAAGCATAACCTTAAATATCCATAGTAAAAGATACAAAACCATAAAAATGCGCAGAAGACGGTAATCTGTCCACCTCATAAAGCACTCTAGCCATGCTGGTATTGGTGTGACACATCACTCTCGCGAACCCTCCGCAGTCGACTTAAGTCGTAAGCATTGATCTAGCAGTCAATTTAAGGTATCTAGAATATCTGAGTAACACAGCACAACTATTTTTTTTGTGTGGTCGTTTCTCCTGTCACAAAATAACGAACCATGGTAGGAAATCGTCAGTTTATGTGTTGGGAANCTGTATACGGGGTCTGTCTGCCTGTGGATTCACGCCGAGAATAACCATCAATATGCTGCTTATCTTACCGCTCTTCGCTTCCTGACATAACATTCAGCTTACGGCAACGAGGCTATTCAGGTTAGTCATATAGTCTATAGAATGATTAATACCTCCCTCGCCAATAGCTTATTTTTATTGTAACTTTGAATAATTAANTGCCTGTGGATTCACGCCGAGAATAACCATCAATATGCTGCTTATCTTACCGCTCTTCGCTTCCTGACATAACATTCAGCTTACGGCAACGAGGCTATTCAGGTTAGTCATATAGTCTATAGAATGATTAATACCTCCCTCGCCAATAGCTTATTTTTATTGTAACTTTGAATAATTAAATTAAAGCTATGTCCGGTTTTCATAAATAACTTAACTTTAATTCACGTAACTATTTCATCGTCTAAGTATATAAGCATAATCTTAAATATCCATAGTAAAAGATACAAAACAATAAAAATGCGCAGAAGACGGTAATCTGTCCACCTCATAAAGCACTCTAGCCATGCTGGTATTGGTGTGACACATCACTCTCGCGAACCCTCCGCAGTCGACTTAAGTCGTAAGCATTGATCTAGCAGTCAATTTAAGGTATCTAGAATATCTGAGTAACACAACACAACTATTTTTTTTTTTTGTGTGGTCGTTTCTCCTGTCACAAAATAACGAACCATGGTAGGAAATCGTCAGTTTATGTGTTGGGAANTTTTTTTTGTGTGGTCGTTTCTCCTGTCACAAAATAACGAACCATGGTAGGAAATCGTCAGTTTATGTGTTGGGAAATTGTCACTATCGTAACATCGCCATGTCTCGGCAGCATCTCAATGCACGATTTGCAAATATTTCTGAACACTTTGTTCCTTACTTACTGCTGCTGCCATATTTAAAAAATATTATTTCCTGAAAGATTCTAAGTTTTTTTAAAAGCAATATATGTAATTTTTTTACAATTTTTTCTTGCACTGAACTAAACAATTTTGCATCCAGTATTAAATTTTACTTTCTTTGTCGCAACAGAAATTTCGTAAGGCATAGAGACAAAATATTCTGTAGGAACTGCAAAATAATTATCATTAAGGTTTTTTTGGACACTTGAGTAAGTGAGTGAAGAGGTCTTGAGAATCGATGAGGGTGAAGTGAGGTGAGAATGGGGCAGCGCCGGAATGTAAGGGTGGTGAAATCTGGAGATCCCCGAGAAAACCCGATGACCAGCGGCATCGTCCGGCACGATTCTCATGTACAAAAATCCGGGAGTGACCCCACTGGTAATCTAGCCCGGTTCACCTAGGTGGGAGGTGAGTAGTCTAACCACTACCCCACCGCGGCCCCTTTTGCATTTGTATTTGTATAGTGGTTCACTCACCGTTATGTCCAATTTACTTTAATTATATTCAATAACAATTCTGTAATACATATAAATTATTTATTTTGAATTTCTTGTAAGTTTGTAGCTTCCTGGACAACCGTCTTTGTATGTACTTTTATCAGTTTTCATATCAGATGGCTGAACCCGATTACATACAAACTTTTTTAAATATCTATTTACCTTCTTATTTGTAGGATACATTTCAAATCTTATATTTTAATTAATTTATCAGTCCTTTCTTAGCAATATTACATTTTTAATATAGATTTGGAGCGAATAGCGCAATGGGTACTATATTACGTATAACAAGAATTTACAGATATAACTAATGGGCCTACTTTCCTTTACAAGGATGCAAATAATATTTATGGTATTCTNCATTTGTATTTGTATAGTGGTTCACTCACCGTTATGTCTAATTTACTTTAATTATATTCAATAACAATTCTGTAATAGATATAAATTATTTATTTTGAATTCCTTGTAAGTTTGTAGCTTCCTGGACAACCGTATTTGTATGTACTTTTATCAGTTTTCGTATGAGATGGCTAAACCCGATTACATACAAACTTTTTTAAATATCTATTTACCTTCTTATTTGTAGGATGCATTTCAAATCTTATATTTTAATTAATTTATCAGTCCTATCTTAGCAATATTAAATTTTTAATATAGATTTGGAGCGAATAGCGCAATGGGTACTATATTACATATAACAAGAATTTACAGATATAACTAATGGGCCTACTTTCCTTTACAAGGATGCAAATAATATTTATGGTATTCTNTATAACAAGAATTTACAGATATAACTAATGGGCCTACTTTCCTTTACAAGGATGCAAATAATATTTATGGTATTCTTAAAGGGTTAGATGGTAGATGGATCTTGACGTCTAGTTGACAGCGATTTCATTAAAGACGTAACCAGAAACAAATACAATACTAGTAAGACAATTACAAATGCATGCGTGCCTTAACCGGGACTCGAACCTAGAACAATTCGTACCTTAAGATGGCGTGCAACCAACTGCATTACGGAGGTAGAATTCGGAGCATTATTGTAATCAGTTTAAAGTTTTGGTAGACTGGGATTACCAACTTCAAATATATACACCAGCATCATTTTCCAAACAAGTGTGTGAGCCACTGAAATCATATAAGTTGACTAAGCTCACCGTAGCACTAATTGTGTGCAGAATTTGGGGGAAATAGTTTGACTGGTTCCCGAGATATTGTATAAAAGGTTTATTTTCTCTTTTTGCGCTATTGTACTGAAAGGCATAAAACCAGGCTCTGTATAAGTACATCTAATGCTTACAATAGGTACTGCCAGCATAGAAATTTAGTTGAATATTTGTCAGATTATTTAAAAGGAACGAAAAATTTAGCTATACAATTTATATTCCCGCCATTTAGAAAACATTTTTTTAACTAATTTAAATTATGAAGTTTGCATAGCTTTCTGTAGAACTACATATTTAAAAATTTTGGTGGGAATTTGTTGGTTCGTTCCCGAGACACGGCATAGGTGTTACATTTTATCGCCAGGCACTATCTTCCCAAAAAGCTGCCGAAAAGGCCTGCATAAAAATATTTGATGCTTCTAATGGATACTCCCCGCACATAAAGTTTAATTGAAATCGGGTAAATTGTTTAATAAATATGACTAACTTCTCAATTTTTTTTATATGGCAGACATATTGTAAAACGTTTAACTTTACGTGTCATACTGTAGCATTACTTGTGANTTCTCAATTTTTTTTATATGGCAGACATATTGTAAAACGTTTAACTTTACGTGTCATACTGTAGCATTACTTGTGAGCGAAATTCTGTTGCTATTGGTTTGATTGGTCCCCGACATATGGCACAAAATCTCAATTTTCTCATGTGGCTATCTTCATTAATGAAGAACAAAACGGTCATGTATTGACAAATTCTATACACTGAATAAAAATATTTATGAGGCGCAATTTTAAAAGTAAGTGTCATACCTACATAAAACATGTTCATTTACCTAACCTAACATAGCATTTCTTGTTTGTCAAATTTGGTAGGAATAAGTTGATTGTTCCCTAAATAAGACAAAAATTTCATTTTTTTATGTAGAAGTTCTGTATATAGAAATTTGAATGTAGTGAAAGATGCGACCAGTATACACAGTTAAGTGGAAATTTGGAAAATAAATGTTTAGCCCACTTTAAAAATTGATAGTTTTCATAGCGTACCTTAGTTCTAGGCCCTACTTATTTGCCAAATTTGATAGCAATTAATTGATTGTATTTCTAGATATTACAAAACTAGATTTTTTTGTGTGCCACTATCTTTTGAAATTGTGTATAAGAGGCTCTGGGTAGACCTCGGGATAGACGCATTTGATGGTTGTAATAAGTACTGCTAGCATACAAAGCCAAGTTAAAATTTAGATCATGGTTTAGTAGCTATTTTTAAAATAAAAGTCCGACCNAGTACTGCTAGCATACAAAGCCAAGTTAAAATTTAGATCATGGTTTAGTAGCTATTTTTAAAATAAAAGTCCGACCCAATAAAGAATGTCAGTTTACATGACCTACGTTTGTTTTATCCGACTGCCAAATTTGGTTAGAATCGGTTAATTTTTTTCCCGGCATATTAAATTAAATTTTTTTTCATGTGACACTATCATACAAAATGGCGGACGAAAGAGGTAATGCATTGACATATTTGATACTCGTAATTGGTACTTTCAGCATACTGAGTTTGATCGAAATTAGTCAAATAGTATGGTAGACATAACAAATAAACCTTAAAACATTTATATAACCCCAATTTTGTAAATAAGGNAAATTAGTCAAATAGTATGGTAGACATAACAAATAAACCTTAAAACATTTATATAACCCCAATTTTGTAAATAAGTGCTTTAGTCATTTATATTGAAGGTTATAACATTGCCTACAGCATAATTAAATAAATGCTCAATTTAACAGGAATCGTTTTAGTAGTTCCCGAGATATCATGTAAAAGCTTTATGTTTTCATGTTGCACTATCTTCCAAAATGGTTTATTAATAACACTATCGTTTTCTAAATTATATGATTGCATAATGCATTATCATGTATAACATAGTNCAAAATGGTTTATTAATAACACTATCGTTTTCTAAATTATATGATTGCATAATGCATTATCATGTATAACATAGTGCCCTAAAATATTTTAACTGTCGCCATTTTGAAAATAAGTAACTGGCATGATTGAAAATAGAGTAGAATGTACTAACTAAATAGTATTGTGGACCAAGTTAGGAGAAATTAAGTTCACAGGTTTAAAAGTTATTAGGGTTGAGNGGGGGGGGGGGGCATATATTTTAGACAGATATGCAGGTGATTGCATAAACCCCGCTTTGCTTTGGAAAGTCGGCTAAAAAGGAAATGGTAAAGCCACTCCATAAGAACTGGCGTGAATTTCTGCATGGCTATTTGGATGATACGGCCAGATTTTCTATCATCACATTCCAGATATTTTCTTTTAAAAAACTGGTGACTATTAGTAATAAAAATAACTTCCACATATTATTATTGAGTACTATATAATCGAATTTTCTACAACTGTAAGAATTTATTGACATAAAAAAAATTATCGAATACAGTTGTCCCTAGCTCATGCATTTTTACATTGAGCACTTCCCAGTTCAGCTTCGGAAGTTACTTATTTCCTCACTGGCATCGTCAACAGAAAAAACTACTTTTCAGAAACTCAGTGCATGTTGCAGCTATGAAAACAGAAAATCATCCGCTTACTAGCATGAACTAACTGTTTCTGTACATTAAATGTTTCAACTTCATCTCTAGACACAGCTNGAAAATCATCCGCTTACTAGCATGAACTAACTGTTTCTGTACATTAAATGTTTCAACTTCATCTCTAGACACAGCTTTAAAATCCTCTCGTTTGAATCCATTTTTGTCAAATGATTTACGTTATTTCCTGACATTCCTTGCAAGTGAATCAAATTCCTCCTTCTGTAAAACCTTTTATCATTTTTATTTACCACATCCGCCACCCATATATAACGTCAGAACATCATTAGCACTCTCAAGGTGCCGAAGGTTAAGTTCAGCTAGTGAACGTCGTCTAGCTAAATTAATCAATTCACTGTTAGCGGCCTGGCTGGATCTACCTGGCCATCACGAGCATCCTCAGAAGCAAGGATCCTTCATCTCTCCTACCTTCGGTGCTGGGTGATCGACAGTTTTTAGAAATGGGGACAATGGCCTACATTTCAATGAATTTATAAACCCGTCCGAAGCAAATAGGCCACGCATCCCTTCTCGCATCATGAATCACCTCCTGGTTAGATTTATAAATGGGTGCACCCAAGGCAGCGCAAAACCGTGTTAAGAAGCAGTACGACTGGCATAAAAGGGACTAGGGAACAGTCTGATATCACTTCAATTTTGAACAACACTTGTTTACAATATCAATGCATTCAAAATTCCTCAGAATGCGTCTTTTTTTTATGTGTGGCACGTGCTGTAAAACGGTCCAGAGTTATGCTATGCTATTCATTAAGTGTTAAAAAATAGTGTATTTTTTATGTCGAAAAAATAACTCTTCGAAATTTCCTGCAGATGACAGATAAATTTAATTGAAGCGTATTTGTTCCAGTTGAACAATATTTTGTTCACAAGTCTTATCTGCAGTTGTTCTGAATGCCTGCATCCGTTCCAATCAGCCAAATAATGCATTGAGATATAATTTATCGAGCCAAACATATATTTGTTTGTTTCAACATTATATATACGATTATTCAGTAAACACAACCATTTTAAAAGTTGTGCAATTAATAGGTTTGGGAGCCGTTAGAGTCAAATGAATATTTTTGGAAGTGAATAATGAATAAACATTTTGTTGGTCTATCATTATTGAATTTGTGACGGCAAGAATACTGGCATTTATTTTGTTGGTTGTGAGGTAATTGGATTTGTTGATAGTGGTCTTTTGGATTTACAGATATAGAGATTGTTTACGATCCTTGTGACGATATAATAAGAGCGCGTGTTAGTGCATTTATTCTTGCTTAATAACTGTACAAATAATTCCAGTGACACAATATCATCAGGAAACAAAAAATATCTATCTACGTAAATGTCATGCATTAGACATTATATCGATTGATAAAAATTGATGTTTTACCAGCAGTCACCTTGGCCAAGGTCGTTGAGGCGATGGGGCCGTTTTGTCAAGCAGCTAGAGTGATCGCCTGCCACCATGGCAAACCAGGCTCGATTCCCGGCGGGGTCGCTCCCGGATTTTCGCACGTGATTCGTGCCGGAAGATGCTGGTGGTCAGCGGTTTTCTTAGAGATCTCTTATTTTTCCGTCTTTGCATTCTGGCGCTGCTCCATACTCACCACGTTTCACTCTCATCGGCTCTCAAGATCGCGATATACAAAGCCTCCCAAACCTCTCCTCTTTTTCCCTCTCTTACATTTAATCTTATTGTTCAAACGAAGATGTTACAAGTGCGAATCTCGGTTCTGCTTACACAATTTCTATAATTATTGAAACTGTAATATATGCGTTCAGTCATACAATCATTCGTTGCACAGAACAAGTCGTACACGTTTGGTTCAAACAAATGAAAAAAAATAAATGTTTTGTTTANATACAATCATTCGTTGCACAGAACAAGTCGTACACGTTTGGTTCAAACAAATGAAAAAAAATAAATGTTTTGTTTCAGGAATAAAATATTTAATCACATGTATACAAACTCTTAAATTTAATTTTGTTCAACCAAATATCTTAGTCAGCGTATATAAAAAAATTAATGCCACGTTGCTAGGAACTGAATGGCCGAAATGCACAACGTCAGCATTCAGTTCTCCCTATCTACTCTTGTAGTCTACGGACCGATGGAACCACGAGCGATAGCCATTAAAGGTCATAATACCAAAAAACCTTAACGCTATTTGCAGTAAAGCTGTATCGTTGTACAAGTAGGTNGATAGCCATTAAAGGTCATAATACCAAAAAACCTTAACGCTATTTGCAGTAAAGCTGTATCGTTGTACAAGTAGGTACTCTGCGTAAAATGCTGGAAGAACTTGACTTATGAGTTATTTTGTTACATGAGTTCAGACTGAAGCACACGGTGGTCATTGCGTATCTTAATGTTGTAAGCGCAAGCGTTAGAAAACGTATTTGAAACTTTAGAACGGAAGTTCGTGGCTGTTTTGAAAAAATTCTTGCCGAATACCAAAGTTTTCAAAATGAGAAAGGTAAACAATTTAGGTCACGGGTGAGTAGCGTAACTTTAAATGCATATGTGAAGGCAAATATTCGCACAAGTGTCACGGAAATTGCCTGACAGTGTTNCGGGTGAGTAGCGTAACTTTAAATGCATATGTGAAGGCAAATATTCGCACAAGTGTCACGGAAATTGCCTGACAGTTATAAAGAATCGAGTTAAAACACATAGCAAATAGGAAAATTGGGGAGGAAGGTGGAAGTAACAACTGGGTTTTGCATGAACTGAAGGAGCATCACTAAGAGCGGCAGCGAGACTTACGTAATACCAAATTAATTGGTCAGTAAAATGAGGCTGTACTCTATCTAATCGTGATGTGCGGTGAGCAGTGTATTCTATACGGCACACGTAATTGGAGCAATGCTCAGACTTTTGTTAAACAGTCAAACACTTCTGAAAACCAAGCTTGAGCTTGACTATGAGTGTGTCACAGTATTTCATCTTGGTGAAACCATTAGCTACCACTGTCTCTCACTGCGCGGAAATTTAAAAAATACTTCGGAAGTTATGTAAAAAGATGCCATCGTTGTTCTGGGTCACGGCCTCTTGGCACACAACACCAAAATCCCATGAGAAAAACTACAAAATATATGCTGATTTATCCCGATGAATAAGTCACGGACTCAGCCCCATCATATCAGTCTAGCGCCACCAGACTACCTCATTTGTGTGCATCTAAGCGAATACCTGGAATTGAGTGATTAGAAAGGGCCTATTAACGTCCGCCGGTGTTATGCCTGAAGGCTTATCAGGGTACGACTTACAAACTAAATAATGACCTAACATAAACTAACACCCATGCCTTGCCTAGGAATCGAACCCAGAATCTACAGCACCGCAGACCAACGGCGCACCAACCGACTGCGCTACGGAAGGTCGGCGACATTTCTAGGGACATGGTGTTCATAAAGAGAAGTAGTGTAGAAAGTGGCTTCTTGTATTTCTTTCTTTCACTCATGTGAAAACCATTTTTTCAGGGACAGAGCTAATAACCTTCCTTATCTTTGGCAGAGAAATGTTGCTGCTCACAGAGACTTTCAATGATGCAGATATGTTTACTTCATTGCAAAATTCATTTTTTGGGAAAACATTTATTTCATAGCAACTTAATACACGCATACATCGATACGTACAAACTCACGTACGTATTAAAGGTAAGTTATTTGGTTTTTTCGGTTTAGAGTTCTTCTCAGATTGCATCAAATTAAAAACGAATCGCAAACAGTAGCAAACACATTTAAGTTTNTTTTCGGTTTAGAGTTCTTCTCAGATTGCATCAAATTAAAAACGAATCGCAAACAGTAGCAAACACATTTAAGTTTTCTCAGCATAGTCTGCTCCATAATTATTTTACTGATCATCCTGACACACTTGAGGTCGAAACGGAAACAGCATAAAGCTGATTTTACGACTTTTTTAACAGCAGTGCTGTCAGAAACGGGGCGCTACCAGCTACATCTCTAAGAGTGGGCACAGTTGACGCTGTGTCCTCACTGCATGCCTGCCTGCCGACCACGGCCTGAAGCCTAAGGACGGCTGCGTGTGTGTGCACTCGGCACGCGTCACCATGCTTCGAGCGCGCCGCTCATTTGTCTGCGATGACGCGGCACAGCTGTTCAGCCCTGGGCGGTCCTCCCCATGCCATCCGCCCAGCCCCTCCCCAACCCTGTCGGTACCTTTTTACCCTCTCAGGGGTCCATCCGTGGGATGAGTGGGGAGGAAGGGGGGTGGATCAATCGGCACCGTACCTTCCGATGGGCAGGTTTTCACCGGCCACCGACAGCCGATGACGGAGCGCAGCTGCAAGCGTGCAGCGCGAACCCACACACCCGCCAGGCACCAGCCCCGCGTCTNCGACAGCCGATGACGGAGCGCAGCTGCAAGCGTGCAGCGCGAACCCACACACCCGCCAGGCACCAGCCCCGCGTCTCGTTGAGGAATACAGTTGGGGGAATCCCGTTAGCACCGCCACTACCGTTACCGGCTTTACATTCTCTTATTCTGTACTGCTTCATGTCGAACATCTTACGTCTTTATTTATGAACGAATTTCTTCTACAGGAAGTAGATATATTCTTGCGTTCGGTCATGTACCAGAAACCGCAACTACGTGACCTATTGTCTGGTCTAGACTTACCATACGCATGCACAACGAACTCATGCGCATATATATATGCATATATATATATATGCATACGGATACATATACATATATTGGATGTTCACAAACAAAAAAA
Organism: Clitarchus hookeri; assembly: GCA_002778355.1. Classification (NCBI taxonomy): domain Eukaryota; kingdom Metazoa; phylum Arthropoda; class Insecta; order Phasmatodea; family Phasmatidae; genus Clitarchus; species Clitarchus hookeri. Next base: position 202,785 of record NQII01001540.1, read on the forward strand.
AAGAATTCCTACAAAACCGAAATGTGTCTACTTGGCATATGACCTGGCGCGCTTCCTGAGGATTGTACGCGCCGTTGAAAGTGAAGACGAGATACTGGGTGATTGCAAATATCATAAGAAATAATTTACTTCGAACTTTGGGTGTTTGAAAAGCATGCTATTAAACGACGATACGCATCTACAGTATTAATTGTGTTTTTTTGTAAACGTAGGTCATGGAAATATTGGAGTCTGTCGTTATGTTGCTGTCTGAAATTTCACTATGCGAAATGACAATCACACATATATGAAGGATAATTAATAATCACATTAAAATTAATGGANGTATGAAGGATAATTAATAATCACGTTAAAATTAATGGAAAGGTAGTACAGTACCAATTCTCTTGATTTCACTATTCCCGAGAAATTAATGCATGGTGTTTATCCACTGCGAGTGTATTACNTAGGTCATGGAAATATTGGAGTCTGTCGTTATGTTGCTGTCTGAAATTTCACTATGCGAAATGACAATCACACATATATGAAGGATAATTAATAATCACATTAAAATTAATGGAAAGGTCGTACAGTACCAATTCTCTTGATTTCACTATTCCCGAGAAATTAATGCATGGTGTTTATCCACTGCGAGTGTATTACNGTACAGTACCAATTCTCTTGATTTCACTATTCCCGAGAAATTAATGCATGGTGTTTATCCACTGCGAGTGTATTACATGACAAATAGGTAACAATAAAACTCAATAAGTACCACAGAGATGCGCGGAACCAGATGGAGAAGGAATGCACGTTGACGCAAACAAACTTTGTTTAATTTCAGAGAGGAAACACTTGCCGGAGTTTGTCGGTGTTATTTGTGAACAACCGGTATAAGCATACGTTCAAACCTATAATAGTACAGAGGTCAAATTTACAATCTCTTAAAATAAGTTACATTATTAATGTCTAAACGTAAGTTCGTGAACTAACAAATAAATTCGTAAACTAATTAAACCCATATTTGCAGATTTTGTAATTGCGGCCATGTAATAAATATAAATATATTCATGTCTACTGTAATACATTCAAATTACGTCATCTTAAGCCAATTAAGTATTTTTAATTATTGAATATATTAAAATGCGTCGTATTATACACTGAGGAGCCAAAAAAACTGGTGTAGGCGTGCGTATGCAAATAACAGAGGTATGGAACCAATCAGAGTAACGCGATGCGGTCGGCAACTAGATCGGTTACTGCTGCTACAATGACAGGTTATCAAGATTTAAGTGAGTTTGAACGTGGTGTTACAGTCTGCGCACGAGAGATGGGATATAGCATCTCCAANCAGGTTATCAAGATTTAAGTGAGTTTGAACGTGGTGTTACAGTCTGCGCACGAGAGATGGGATATAGCATCTCCAAGGTAGCGATAAAGTATGGATTTTCGCGTACGACCATTTCACAAGTGTACCGTGAATATCGAGAATCCGGTAAAACATCAAATAATTGACATCGCTGCGGCCGGAAAAAGATCGTGAACGAACGGGACTAACGACGACTGACGAGAATCATTAAACGTGACAGACGTGCAGCCCTTTCTCAAATTGGCGCAGATTTCAATGCCTCCTGCATACCTTCATACATTATTCGAGTCCATGCCACGTCGTCTTGCGGCACTTCTGCGTGCACACGATATTAGCCAGGTGTACCAATTTTTTTTTGCTCTTCAGTGTACATGTACCGTAATTAAAGTGTTATTGTACGGATAGAAGACATCGCCTGATAGTTCATACATAAGAGAACCAAAGAACGTTCGTTAATAAATAAGCTTGCTACTCTCCGACGGTATGCACGAATGTTGGTATGCAGTGTTTGACCCAGCGCAGCACTCCATTCTTTAGAGTTGTAACCGATCTAAGAGATTCCTGAAGTGTCCAGAGATTGGAGCAAAAGAAATAAAATTAATGTCAATATAATGAATCTCATCACGATTTCACACAACGTGATCTGCATGTTAGTTATGCTTCGCATAATAATATTTCATAGTATTTGTAACCTCAGATCAGCATTCTGTTTTGTTATCAATCGAAGTGTCCACAATATTTCATGCACGCGCAGTACGTGATACTGAATCATCCAGCAATTTCAATTATTAGCACTACGTGCCCTGCTATATTTTCTATGCTGTTCAGAGAATGGAGAAATTATGGAAAGTTGACTTCTCTCAGTATTGTGAAAAATTCATTTCTAGCTGTAAATTTACCGACTGGGTGTTAATGCTCACTCCATGCCTTATAATTTGTCCAGAGGGGATGACATGGCGGAAATATCATTTTCCCAATTCCCAAATGTTTCTTCGAAATACTGTATCACCTTCCTCCATTATTTATTGATCATTGCATTTTTGATACAGCTTTTCTAAGGAAAAACTTTGTATATAGAATATAAACCGTAACATTTCAGGAAATAAGCTACGTTTAAAAGAAGGAAACTTGTACAATGGTTTACATCTATGAACGCATATATATATATATATACACTCATTTGCAANAAAAGAAGGAAACTTGTACAATGGCTTACATCTATGAACGCATATATATATATATATATACACTCATTTGCAAAAAAAATTTATCACCATGAAGGTGCCATCACAGGGGTATGTAAGTGGGTACAGACATAGGCCATGGTAGTATGTATACAGAAAACATCGAAATATTGTACCTCACCAAGTATGTGTTACAGGGAATCGGCACTTGCTGAATGCACTTAGTAAGATGCTGGATCAACCATAGCACGGAGAGAGGCGGTGATACGGTCGAGCATGGAGGCATACAAACGTCGGATGTTCTCCTGAGGAAGATCCTGCCACAGCTGGCGCAAAATGCCATTTAAGTCCGCCGTAGTTTCCGCTGGCCGAAGTTGCCTTCCATGTGAACTGAACATACAATTATGTAGCATTTTTTAAGTGTTTCTGTATTTATATTAACAGTAACATTTGCCAAAAACGGTTAAATATATTATCAAGCCTGAAATTCTGATTCCCATCGATTATATCACAGGCACTGAGATGCCCATTTGCAAATAAACATAACTTTTAATATAACTATTCATAAGAATTCTCCTTNACATTATTCGAGTCCATGCCACGTCGTCTTGCGGCACTTCTGCGTGCACACGATATTAGCCAGGTGTACCAATTTTTTTTTGCTCTTCAGTGTACATGTACCGTAATTAAAGTGTTATTGTACGGATAGAAGACATCGCCTGATAGTTCATACATAAGAGAACCAAAGAACGTTCGTTAATAAATAAGCTTGCTACTCTCCGACGGTATGCACGAATGTTGGTATGCAGTGTTTGACCCAGCGCAGCACTCCATTCTTTAGAGTTGTAACCGATCTAAGAGATTCCTGAAGTGTCCAGAGATTGGAGCAAAATNCCAGCGCAGCACTCCATTCTTTAGAGTTGTAACCGATCTAAGAGATTCCTGAAGTGTCCAGAGATTGGAGCAAAATAAATAAAATTAATGTCAATATAATGAATCTCATCACGATTTCACACAACGTGATCTGCATGTTAGTTATGCTTCCCATAATAATATTTCATAGTATTTGTAACCTCAGATCAGCATTCTGTTTTGTTATCAATCGAAGTGTCTACAATATTTCATGCACGCGCAGTACGTGATACTGAATCATCCAGCAATTTAAATTATTAGCACTACGTTCCCTGCTATATTTTCTATGCTGTTCAGAGAATGGAGAAATTATGGAAAGTTGACTTCTCTCAGTATTGTGAAAAATTCGTNATTTAAATTATTAGCACTACGTGCCCTGCTATATTTTCTATGCTGTTCAGAGAATGGAGAAATTATGGAAAGTTGACTTCTCTCAGTATTGTGAAAAATTCATTTCTAGCTGTAAATTTACCGACTGGGTGTTAATGCTCACTCCATGCCTTATAATTTGTCCAGAGGGGATGACATGGCGGAAATATCATTTTCCCAATTCCCAAATGTTTCTTCGAAATACTGTATCACCTTCCTCCATTATTTATTGATCATTGCATTTTTGATACAGCTTTTCTAAGGAAAAACTTTGTATATAGAATATAAACCGTAACATTTCAGGAAATAAGCTACGTTTAAAAGAAGGAAACTTGTACAATGGCTTACATCTATGAACGCATATATATATATATATATACACTCATTTGCAAAAAAAATTTATCACCATGAAGGTGCCATCACAGGGGTATGTAAGTGGGTACAGACATAGGCCATGGTAGTATGTATACAGAAAACATCGAAATATTGTACCTCACCAAGTATGTGTTATAGGGAATCGGCACTAGCTGAATGCACTTAGTAAGATGCTGGATCAACCATAGCATGGAGAGAGGCGGTGATACGGTCGAGCATGGAGGCATACAAACGTCGGATGTTCTCCTGAGGAAGATCCTGCCACAGCTGGCGCAAAATGCCATTTAAGTCCGCCGTAGTTTCCGCTGGCCGAAGTTGCCTTCCATGTGAACTGAACATACAATTATGTAGCATTTTTTAAGTGTTTCTGTATTTATATTAACAGTAACATTTGCCAAAAATGGTTCAATATATTATCAAGCCTGAAATTCTGATTCCCATCGTTATATCACAGGCACTGAGATGCCCATTTGCAAATAAACATAACTTTTAATAGAACTATTCATAAGAATGCTCCTTGAGCGTTAGAATGCTTTTCACTTAGAAACGTTTAAAATTATCAACGACTATTGTTAAGAGATCTGGGGACCTTGATGGCCAAGGATACATATTGACATCACGAAGGCAGGCCAGAGATACCCGTACTGTTTGAAGCTGGGCATTATCCTGCTGGAAAACGTGAATTTCAAGCTTCACTGGGAAGGAGAGCGCACATAGTCGCAGAATTTTCTATGCGTATTGCTGCGCCGTCAGGGTTCCTTCAGTCACTACCAGTGGGGTGTGGGAAGGGTACGAAATCGCACCCCACACTATGACACCTCTTTTTGGGGTGGTGTGCCGCTCTACAATGGAGCGTGGGCGTTGACTCCAGCCTTTTCGACAGGTGTGTGTAACTCTTTGCCCACTGCGTCCAACACAGACTCACATTTTACGTAGAACGTCGCAAGTGACCGGCAATGATCCGAAACATCCAACCTGCCCCTCGGAGGTTGACGATGCGGCTTCTCTCAAACTCATCCAGCTGGGCAAAAGCTTGTCTGATATGTCTTCGGAGAATGCTGCGTGTTCACTGAAGTTGGTTCTGTGGCCCCCATTGCTACTAATACCTTATTCGGTGTCTTGCAGCTATGGATGACGGAGGAAAATGTAAGCCCATAGTGGTATATCTGCGCAAACAAATCGCATTAAACGCAAATGGGATACATGTCGAGCTATGAAGATAAAATGTGGCAAACTTTGTTGTACTCACGCGATTCTTTCATGGTAATCAATTTTATTTTCAAATGAGTCTATTTATTAAAACATTGTGGCTTAGGTTATTTTCCCCCTTCAGATTTCTAGTGATACAATGAGCATTTACCTTGCTACCGCATGTTTCGGCCCGTCGTTACTTGACACGAACGAGCAGAAAAACAAACAGTGAACCAGCCAGATTCGCTCTTTCTTTTGACAATCCTATCTGATTGAAAAGAATAAGTATCACATGTAAAGCACGACTTTTTTTACCGGCCTTGATTTTTCTACACTTGCGCAATACCACGGCCCTTCCTTCAATGAAGAAAAATTATTTTTATTTAAATCTTATTTTCGTTTTGGGCGTGATTTTGCGGGATATATAAATATAAATATATATATAACGTCTCTACATACACACTTAATATGTTAAATTATTTTATTTTAATTATTTATAGACCACTCAAACGTGAAAGCATTAAAAATGTAGGGTAAAATAAAGGACCTAATCTACTTCAATCATCACAAATATAAAATAAGCATAAAAAGCTTATATTTACAATTCTTAGACTTCTCAGTCCTTTAACGAATATGTTATGTTTTCTGATTTCCTTAAGAAATTAATTTCCCTTTGCTTTAAAACTGTTCCAATAAAACGTCTTAACAACAACGTTCGTACTTTATTGATACACAATATCTGTTATTTATATAATATCTTCCGGTGGTCTGCTGCGAAGTCGCTTAAAATCTTTGTACCTAAATATCAAGTAGGTCATATTTTGATTTCACAATTAGTTGAAATAATCTGTAGAATTTTACTTCAGGGTGCGTACACGCATATGTACTACAGCGTTGCGGAGCAAAACGCAGCGGTTGCCATTTGTAGAATTGTTTTGTATTTTTTTAAAGAATTATGTATGGCCAACAGTGGGTAAAACCACGGCCAACAATAACGATATAAAATGAAAGCAACAAAAACACAGCAGCAAAATCGTCAACATGCAAGATCCAAAAACTGTTAGTACAAAAACACTTTNGGTGGTCTGCTGCGAAGTCGCTTAAAATCTTTGTACCTAAATATCAAGTAGGTCATATTTTGATTTCACAATTAGCTGAAATAATCTGTAGAATTTTACTTCAGGGTGCGTACACGCATATGTACTACAGCGTTGCGGAGCAAAACGCAGCGGTTGCCATTTGTAGAATTGTTTTGTATTTTTTTAAAGAATTATGTATGGCCAGCAGTGGGTAAAACCACGGCCAACAATAACGATATCAAATGAAAGCAACAAAAACACAGCAGCAAAATCGTCAACATGCAAGATCCAAAAACTGTTAGTACAAAAACACTTTNAAATGAAAGCAACAAAAACACAGCAGCAAAATCGTCAACATGCAAGATCCAAAAACTGTTAGTACAAAAACACTTTAAAGGCACCGCACTCACAGCACCCAGACCAAAAAATTACAACCGTCACCGACGGTGACTACATAAGAACTTATCTTGCACAACAAATCAATGTATTAGTATGTGTCTGAGCACACAGGTAGCGGCGCGGCGCATAGCGGCATTTAGAGAAACAAATCATTTAGTTTGTTGCGAAAGGGAAAAGAGCCAGAGCGATGTATTTGGAATAGCTTATTGTTGATTTTTATGCAAGTGAGCCTCTCTGGCAAGTCAGAATTTGCCAGCATTACAACTGTGGTGTAACACACAAGTTTTGAAGGGAAGTCGCAACAGTTTTGGAATCTGCTGCACTCGCAGTTGTTTAGATCCTCGAAACACGTTGTAATCTGGTTTTCTTACATCATATACTTAATGATTGTTAGTTTTATTAGAAAATGGTTAAGAAATGCATTTTTCGTATGGAAAATGTACGTTTAAAAACTTAATTGTGGTTCTGAAAAGAGTCACGTTACACAAAGATTTTGCCTATGTATTATTTAAGCATTTGACACTGCTAAACTAATCCTGAGAGATTATTCTCACACACTGATGGTCACATATATCCTGAATTTCCGCAACTTATTTTATTTTATAAAGCAGTGATTGTAAATTAACATTTTTACTAAATTTTCGCCCATTGTGTTTAACAGTTTATGGATCGAGCTTGTTTTAGTTAACCAATAATTTTAAGCTGTGCATTATTTACGTGGTTAACTTCTTGTTTATAAAAATTCAAATTCACTTAATTATAGATGAGGTTGTTATTCCATACGTAATATAGCTATGCTGTATCAAGCGTTTCCCTGAAATAGAATAATTAAATAAAATCTGTATGAAAGGCTAACTAATGAGTGTTACTGGCTAACTAATGAGTGTTACTGANAAATAGAATAATTAAATAAAATCTGTATGAAAGGCTAACTAATGAGTGTTACTGGCTAACTAATGAGTGTTACTGAGTAGCTTTCCTAATTTTTTACAGTATTTTTAGCACATATTTTGCGTTTCCTTGGCGGACTATCAACAAGGCTATTTACTGAAATCTTTTTTTATCACCGTTGTTTTAATTCATTCTAAATCGTACCTATTTTATGTACACTTTCGTGTCGTACAGACTATACGTCATAACTTAAATTTTGTTATGTTTTCTTAAAGAAAATTAGCAAATATTTTCTCGTGGTTATTAGACAAACCTGTTAAACTTTTAATTGTGGATGCATTTTGATTACTTGCATAATAACATATAAGAGCCAGTGCAACATGAAGTATTCTTTTTATAGATCGCAATTTTGAACTGAACGCCGGGTTGCATTATTGTTTCTCCGGTATCCTTTCTCTCGTCCATTATTTTTTGCTCAAAAGAAATATGACCAACTTCCGAGTAAGTAAAATCATTATTGCCGTATTTTTGCCGTATCACACACTGAAGAACACAATTAACAAAGTCAATACCCGTATCTACTAATGTTTCATTTGCCTTACTAAGGACTCTCCATTTGGCATTAAATATGCTAGAAGCAAACTCCACACATTTTCTTGCTCTAGAAATACGTTAATTGAACATATGTTCAGAAAGTTCAACATGTGTTCGGGAAAAATACTGTAAAAGTTATGGATTCAGAAGATAAGCTTCGTCTCCGATCAAAACAATAGGTAGGGTAAGATGGTGTGAACAGGGTCACAAAATGAAAAACAATCAATTAATTATACTAAAACAAAACTTAACAAATAATCATAATATCACAGGAAAGTTATAATTGAATAGCTATAATTTGCATGCATTGAATAAATTAATACAAAACACATTTTAGGTAACGAAATCATATATCAAGCACAGCACGTGACCCTTTTCTCCCGAGNGAATAAATTAATACAAAACACATTTTAGGTAACGAAATCATATATCAAGCACAGCACGTGACCCTTTTCTCCCGATGCTAACGGCAAATAGGGTCACTAAATAGGGCAAATCTGGTCAGCAGCAAACACCGAAAAATAACGACACAAAACGGAATAGGACTATAAAAAAATTTGCTTTTCTAAGTTTTACTCTAAAAAATTAAATTGTATGAACAAAAAATATTTTGGACATAATATTCTCACATGAACATTTTTACAAACAAGTTTTACTCCAGTTCGCAAATTGAAATATTAAGCATACGTTTATATTGTTTTAACGTATGAATATAAAATAATATCTCAAAACATACCAAATGTGAGTACAAACAACTTATTAATATTTGAAACAAAAATTGTAAGTTTTGCTTACATACAAGGAATAAAAATTGAGATAACATTAGATTACGGAACCCTATCATTCTTATCAAACACCTTACACAAACAAATGGCTTTTTCCCTTCTGATCAGACGCAAATTTCGTGGTACCATTCTTTGCCTTTTTGACACTGTATCCAGCTTCCTTTGGCGATGAATCGTGGATCAGAGTACCTCAGGTTACAATAGCAGCATGTAGAATCATCATCATCATTATCTGTGGATTCCGAACAGTCGGAATGATAGTTATCAACCTGTCACCAATTTTTTCTTGGCGTAAGCCTTCCTCGATTTTCTTTTGTTTAGGCATGCTACACTGACTCCCTTTCGATCCTTACCTAACGTTTTAGATTTATTTTCAGCTATCAATTCAAGGGAATTTAATAATTTGGCTGTTTGTTCCCCCTTGCTGTTCGTTTCTTTGTTTGCATTTGTTTTACTGTATTATGCAACCAAACTAGAAAACTTGTTTCAAACCTACTAGTGCTAGACGTAAAAACAGGACTATATTCTTTCTTAAAGTTTCTAGGCCTACACTTCATGTTTCTTGAGCAGGACATAGGGCTACAAATCTAACCACAGGTGAAGCAACTGTCCTTTCTGTTTGGATTCTGTCAAAATTACTAGTTCCACCTACCATATTTCTGTCTGAATTTTCTTCGGTCAATAAAACTGGCTCACGGCTTCATAATGGCAAATATTTATGGTCCTGAATTGCATCCCTGTTAAAAGGATATCGCTTTAGAAGCAAAACCACTCTCGGCAATCCTATTAGTGACTGCCTGTGACCATGCAGTCTAGAATATTCTCCGTAAGTAGAATTTTGTAATTTTTCTCTCTCCACCATGTTGTTGAACAAATTTTTTACAAGCTTCACTGTAAAATGTTTTCAAGGGTTAAAAAAAAAAAACCGGTCCAGTGGCTGGAGTCTGTGGGTTGTGTGACAGGGAAGATAAATTATAGTGATAGAATTTTGCTCACAGAATTCCCAGGCTTGAATAAATTTGCCTTACGAGTGTTCATCGAGACTAAAAAACATTGGCCAGCAACCCTAATTTTTTTTTAAATGTTGCAACCATTTCATAAAAGCCTCCTTATTAATCCAACCACTTTTAGTCCTGATGACTTCCGTGCCCTTTGGGAACCCATCTTTAAATTCCTTATGATATCGCTTTCCTTTAAAAAAAAACAAATGGCGGAACTTAATTCCTTATGGCATTGGCACAAGCCACAGTGGTTACATTCTCCCCTCTTTTAACACACGTTTGCTGAAAACAGTTGGTGAACCCTTCTGAGCAAGTATTTTATTAGCTAGTTACTTAAAGGAAAACCAAACTCGTCACAATTATATATTGCTGCTGGACTTGTCATCAACTCCAATGTGTTAAGTTCCTCTTCCAACAAGTCAAAACATTCATTTACTTCGACTTCGTTAAGACCTTCATACCGAAAAAATAAATTACTTTATCTTCTCCTCTGTTCCTCAGCCCCTAGCCCCTGCGCTAGAACATATAATTTCCTACCACTCGCTTGTAAATGGTATTGTCTACCTGCTAGGAACTGTATTTCTGTAGCCAAAGTTTTGTGTGTTTTTTACACGTAATTGGTGAGCCCTGGGCATTTGCAACAAGAGGGCCATTTTTGTGAATTAGTTCATAGCGTTCAATTAAACCAGCTTCAAACGATCATAAATATTTACAGTAAAAAGGTTGTCTGCAATAAGAGGATGTCCCCTCTTGTTATTTTCATTACGGTGGGGGACGTATTAATGATAGTTTGCCGTTAGGTTAAAGATCCCAATAACATAAACCATGTTCGGAGAATTTTAACTTAATTTCACATATTTTCCGATATTTTGCCAAAATTCAGTTTAAAAGTTTTATTTTAAAATTATTATTTATGTCGCTTTCAATATTCAGTTTACGTAGGTAGTGTAAATATCTTACTTTAACTTGCATAATGAATCACTTCAAGAATTCTGTCGGTTAAATTTCGCCCCATTCCGTGTAGTATTGGTAAACATCGTGAAAAAAATATAAAATGTTCCTTTTCCATGACAAACACAACTACGCAAACTAAAAGGATTTATCTTCACTACAANGTGAAAAAAATATAAAATGTTCCTTTTCCATGACAAACACAACTACGCAAACTAAAAGGATTTATCTTCACTACAATACTAGATGGCACTTTATCCATTCAGATCGACATTAATTTATGTTTTCAGGAGTTTAAAATAAGAAATTTTGTGATACTTGTTGTACTTAACCCGATATAGCTCTTGTTTTGTTATCATAGACTAAAAGCTGTAGGATCATTGTACACTTGAGTCTCGCAGTAGACACTGCCAGCCCTTTCCCAGAGCCTCGTGCAGCCAATCAGATATTGGATACGCCGACATCAAAAGAACCGCCACACCGTGGCGTCTCTTTGCACTTATCTACTATGTGACCGCAGGAACTTCACTTCATAAGTGTATTGATTTAGTCACGGTGATCAGTGCCACCAAACTGACGATGCACGAAAACTGAAATTAAGAAACTCATAGTTTTAATGACTTTCTCCGACGCGTCGCTAGCTGACACGAAATTCTCTCGAAGATTCGTCGCCACGCAGCCACGCAATGACACGGCTAATCAATGATAACATTTAAATGAACGATAGAAACACAAAAAAATCTCTGTCATGGAATCCAAAGCCAAAATACAGTTTTAGTCCTAAAGCAATGGGAGACTATACATAGTTAAATTTAAGTTATTTTATAACTTCTGACGACTATAAATAATGCGAGTTCTAAATTGTCTCATTTTTTAAATATTACAGTAAAATACTCACATTATGGAGACTTAGACTTTAAAATAGCTTTCCATCATCAGTGTGATAAACGATATGCCGTCAAGAAGGAATCAAAGAAAAATTTAACAAAGTATCGTTTTTCTTGCAAAATGGTTTAGCAATCGACGTTATTTTAGTTTGTACACAAAAAATNAAAAATTTAACAAAGTATCGTTTTTCTTGCAAAATGGTTTAGCAATCGACGTTATTTTAGTTTGTACACAAAAAATTTTTTCTACTTTGTCGACGATAAGATATGTTTCTTAATTAACTATATCGATTCCTATCAGCGAAGTTGTNGAAAAATTTAACAAAGTATCGTTTTTCTTGCAAAATGGTTTAGCAATCGACGTTATTTTAGTTTGTACACAAAAAAAATTTTCTACTTTGTCGACGATAAGATATGTTTCTTAATTAACTATATCGATTCCTATCAGCGAAGTAATTTCCTGTTATCTCACAAAAAATTTACTTCACCCAGATGTTATGATATAATAACACCCGTTGTTTGCTTCCAGCACATATCTATTATGGACCGCAGCATTGCCACTCATTCGCTCTTGCCACATACCTACAAACACTCAAGCGTTTCAGTAAAAGATACATATACCGTTTAAGGTGTTACAAAGAATAATTATTTGTTCGGGACCGTATCGGTATCATTGTAATGTAATTCTCTGTTATGTATCGCAAGCAACAAAATCGTGTTTGTACTTTGCATTACTGGCAGCAACAATTTGTATGAGAGTGTGGATTATAGTCACAGCAACAAATGACACATCGGACACGTAAGGGACTTTGCACATTGAACGGAGTTTCTTCTATGTACAGCGCAGACCGTCGAGGGCACTTCCTACGCAACGTACCATATATAAGACACCGTGACTCGGCTGACTGGAACATCAAATTACGATGTGAGACTATGGTTTCGATACCAAAAAATTAACGGAGTTAAGAAACGACATTTCAGTGGCCTATCAAAAACCAACATAGAAGAGTATACGCCCACACGTGCGTGTGTATAACATATATATAAATTTTATCGATATATATATATATATATATATATATATATACTACAGTTGTAGGTACAAATTAAAATTCACTTTAGACCATTGGAAATATGTTTCTCGCTTCTTTTTTTAGTGATTAACCAAAAGCCGCAGTTTTTTCATCAATTATATATACAGGATGAGTATAAAAGAATACCCCTAATATGAAGGTCTATAATATCAACACCAAACAACCTACAACCTTGATTGACCAATCAAATGAACCGTGGAACCATGACGTTTGATTGCCATATATTCATGAATGTTCAATGTGACCACCACGAGCGGACCGAACAGCATCTACTCGATAATTAAACTCGTTCCACGCTCTTGTCAGCATGTCCGGTGTTACGGTTTGGATGGCGTCCGTAATTCTCGTTTTGAGGTCGCCAATGTTAGCTGGCAATGGTGGATGAAAAACTTGATCCTTTATGTACACCAATAGAAAAAAAAATCGCACTGGGCAAGATCCGGGCTTGTTGGGGGTCAGTGATGAAGAGCCTTGTCATCAGCTACTCCTTGACCAATCCAGCGTTGCGGCAACCTCTCGTTTAGGTATTCACGAACAACTAGTTGCCAATGGAGTGGCGCACCATAAAGGAAACATCAGACTGTCCCCTTCACATTGACGTGTCGAAAGCGAGCTCGCTACCCCCTCACCACCTCAAACCGAGAGTTGAAAGCCATCCAAACCGTAACACCGGACATACTGACAACAGCGTGGAACGAGTTAGATTATCGCATTGATGTCGTTCGGGCCCCTCGTGGTGGTCACATTTAACATTTATGAATGTATGGCAATCAAACGTCACGGTTCCACGGTTCATTTGATTGGTCAATCAAGGTCGTATGTTGTTTGGTTTTTACATTATATACCTTCAAAGTTGGGGTATTCTTTTATACTCATTCTGTATATTACAATGCCACAGTTATATGTCTCTCTCTAAAGGAGGGGTGGCCAACCGGTCGATCACGATCGACCGGTCGATTGCGGCAATTAGTCCAGTCGATCGTGGCAAGGCAAAAAATGTAAATACGTAGAACAGACTGCGCAACGTAATCACCAACTGCTGCGCGCATCATCTTGTATCATTTTTCAATCGCCGTTCCATTACGTTATTTATCCTCTCTTCCACGCAGTAGCTCTCTTTTGTTTTCGGCACGCGATGGACAATAGGCGGGAAGCGTTTGGGACGCGGGGGCGGGGCGGGTGTCAATCCATTCAGTTGACGAGCTACGACGTCAACGACTACCGATGTAAATCACGATTAGACTCTGCATCGCGCCTCATACGCTATGGATAAGTGGTTGAAGAGAAACGCTGAAGGAACATCAAATGAAGAAAGAAATTCTTCTGAAGGTTCATCAAAAAAAGTAAGATAATATTTTCGATATTGTTACTATTGCAAACGAACCCCTCAATAATATACCTAGTTAAATATATTGTTCGCTGATTTGTGCAGTGTATTATAAAACAATTATTATTTTACTCGGTGGATCAAGCGAATTACCCACCTAGTAAGTTGGTACCTACCAAAAGCGCAAATAAATGAAAACTTAAAAATAATGTTCCCTCGCTAACTTCGTGCCATCATTACGAAAATATATTTAATTCACATTTATTTGTAGGACATTTCTACTTTTATTACTATACGATTTGTGTTCTCAATATTTTAATTTTATTTTTGTAGATCGTTGAAAAAGTGCTCCAAAGAAATCAAAAACTTGTCACTTTCACCAAGAATGGGGACTGGGCTACCTCTTTACTATGGTGAAAGAAAACTATTGCCGCTTAATATGCAATACATCCGTGGCAATACCGAAAAAAAGTAAATTTAGAGCGACATTTTAACACAATGCATAGTAAATATCAGACAGATTTTTCACCTAACAGCGAAATAAGAAAGAGTAAATTGCAAGCATTGAAATCGCAATTAACAGTCCAAGAAAACATGTTTTCTATGCCTATTGAGCAAAGTAAGGCTGCAACTGAAGCTTCTTTCCAAGTAAGCTACAGAATTGCACAAAAGTGCAAACCTTTTTCCGGTGGAGAATACATCAAGGAAATTTTCGAAGCAGTGTCAGATTCGCTGTTCGTGAATTTCAAAAATAAAAATGAAATTAAAAAAGCTATTCATGGTTTACAGCTGTCTCGAAATAATGTGATGCGTCGTATAGAAACGATGAGTGAAAACATAAACGAACAACTGATACCTACCCAATGCTGTGGTTTATAAGTGGGTATTGAATCTGCTCTCGGCGTGAGGCGCTAGCGATTGATGCTGGCCCTCCGTGTTAGGGCGTAGGAATATGTTGACATATTGTCCCTAGTGCTAATTTACCAAATCAATACACTTCCTTTGCGAGTTCACATAATCGAGTTTTATTGTTGCTTAACCGGTTAACTGGTACATGAACTCGCGAGACAACTCTCCCCTCCCCTCTTCCTATGTAGGCTACGTATGGCTTGACGCGACGATTTTGCGTCGTGGGGGGCAAGATTCTTCACACTTGGTGTAGAACTCTACTTATCTGACTTGCGGCGCTGGTCTTCTCTCAGCCGGCGATCTCGGGACTGCTTCGTCTCTCGGTAGGTAGACTGGAACGTCTAGGTTGCGACACTCTCTCTCGATCGGCGTTGGCGTCTCGACGGCCTCTTGAACTCCCGGCTCTCTCCGCACTGCTCGCTC
>NQII01001540.1:218648-272899 GCA_002778355.1 Clitarchus hookeri
CTCGACGACGTCTGACTGACTGATCGATCCTCACACTGGCTTCGTCCGGCTCCGACCCGGACGCCTCGCTTCAGGTCCCCCGACTGACTGATTGCTCGATCCTCCTCCTCGTGGTTTTGTAGACTCGATCGCCATATTCAACTTGCACCATCTCTGCACATGTCCGGGGCGGCCGCCACGTCCCCCTGAGTCGTAAAACATGTGGGCGGCGTTGTCCCTCGGTTCTGGTCTCGAAGTTTTAGTGCTTCTCCCTGCACGTGCTACTTGGTGGGTCCACTGGTCGTAAACACATGTTCGGCCCTCGACTCTGGTATGGAAGTTTATTCCGTTCTGCATGTGCGGGAACTCTTGGGTGGCCTCTTTGGTTCGGCGGACGTGTTGTTCTTATGCCTCCGGATATCGTGTCGTTATTATTCCAGCACGCCCGCCAAAATCTCTCAATGTTTATGGCGGTAGCTAGCCTGGGACAGGCGCCACCGCTGGTGTGGGCTCCGCATCCCCGGCAGCTGCGAGATGCAGCTGCATCCGCCTTCCTCCGCACGTGGTCGTTCCGCTGGGCCGTCCTGGCGCCATTTTCCCATCACGTCCGCCGAACCCTTAATCCTTATTGCGGTCGTTCGCCTGCGAGCTTCGCCAGAGCGTGTGTTCTGACTAATAAAATATAGGGACGCAGAATGTGTCACAACTACAAAGAGTTATCGTCCGCTGCGTTGATTTTTCTCTACAACTTGGCGAGTCAACAGATATCACTGATACTGCACAATTACTTGTTTTTATTCGGATGGTCTTTGAAGATTTCCCTACGAAAGAAAAACTGCTAAGTATGTTTTTCTTAAAAGGAAAAACTCGTGGCCTTGATATATTCACGGAATTCAAAGCATGTATTAGTAAGATTAAGCTACCTTTGTAAAAACTCGTATCAATGACAGGTATTCATAATGGTTTTATTGCTCTTTGTCACAAAGACGAAAACTTTCCAGTCTTCATTAGCTACCACTGCATAATTCAACAACAAGTATTAGCTAGTAAGAGACTAAACACATAACATGTAATGGATATTTCTTTCAAGATTGTAAATTCCATAAAAGGAAAATCTCTCCAAAGGCGGCTCTTTAAACAGCAATTAGATGAGAAGGAGCCAGATTTGGCATTGCACACTGACGTAAGGTGGTTGGGTCGAAGCAAGTTTTTGCAAAGATTTCAAGATCTATTGGACGAAATAATAAAATTTCTTGAAGAGAGAGGTGATGATTATCAGCAACTACGTGATTTAGACTGGCAATGTGATTTAGCATTTTTAGCAGATTTTATCGGAAAACTGAGCATATTAAATCTGGAACTACAAGGCAAGAATAAAACAGCAACAGAAATGATGAGTTCTATTGATACATTCCAAAGTCAAACAACGTCTATGAGAGTTGATATCGAAAAAAAAAAATTTCAACAATTTGTAAACATTAAGGATTATATGGAAAAACATCCTACCTACAATTTCATTCCTGACAAGTACACGGCAGAAATTAAGGCAGTTGTATCAGACTTCGAAATTCACTTTAGTGGTTTCAAAAAAATTGAGAAGTAGGTGGTATTCATCAGTTATCCGTTTAATAATTCCATTGATCATAGTGATATATATGAAATGGCTAAAAAAAATTGCAGATACATTTCAAATGAACCACATGATATTTCAAAACGAAATTATTACTCTGCGCTACGACATATTTCTAAAAACATGGTCATCCTCAGGTCTAGATTTCTAGGCATTGGCTTCTGACGAGAAATATCTAAATTTGAAGAAATGTTTTGAACAACTGCATTCGAGTTTTGGTTCAATATATTTATGTGAATCGGCATTTTCCTACTTAAAACAAACAAAAAAAAGCACCGTTCTCGCTTGACAGACGCTCGTACATTGGATTCTTTAAGGTTGGCAATTTCCAACTACAAACCTGATTTTGCTAATCTAGCGGAAGATGCTCAGACGCAATGCTCACACTAATATGAATAAGTAGTTACTAAGAATAATTTTCAGTTTTATGTTTTCCCTATTAATAAAATAAAAAATACTACGTAATTTTATACTGAACTATACTGTTTCATTAAAAAGTTCAATAAGTATGTAATTGGTAGATCGCACAGGGTAAACAGTAGATCTTGGGTCTAATCAAGTTGGGCACCCCTTTTCTAGAGTATTTCCCTCCCTTTAATACCCGCAAAAATGTGTTGTTCGGTGTTGCGCGTGCTGCCCACCTGCCAGGTACTGGTAGGCATTATTTTGACATTTAAACACGAATTTAAGTGTAGGGCAGTTGCACAACGCAACCTTGTTCGTTAATTGAGACAAGCGGATTAATAATCCATCATTTAAATCTGAAATATGCTACCGCGTCATAGATATTAGTTCCAAAAAGGGTTATTTCCAATACGGTTAGTAACCGTGATTATTTACATGAAATAATATCACAGCGACAAGTATTGTAGTGTTTGAGGATCTTCGTTTAAGTACCCATTATCCAGATACTAAGAGTTCCATATGAAATAGTTTTTTATTATTATTTCCAATGCGATAGTGTTTCAATTCCAACTTCAAAGACGTATACTGCCCTTATGATTAACTTTAGAAAAAAGATCATATATGTTTTCAAATACTTTATTCAAACCATCATAATATCACTTTATTCGTGATTAAAACGCAGCTGAAGTTTGTCGGTCGAATTTATATACATCTCGATACACACACAATCGAAATAGCATTATTCAGCTATCCTTTAAGCGTGGCTTGCGCACATATCGAATTTAAATAAGGATTTAACGCGATTTTTACTATTAAACCACCCAATACACTGATGAAATTCTCAAAAAGTTAGCATAAGTTTAAGTACAATCAATAGTTCTCTACAAAATTCAGTACATAAAGTAAGAGTAGAAAAAATATTTATGATCTGCAGTCCCAAACGCAGGTTAAAGTTTTGCTTGTTATGAAATGTAGTAGGAGGAAAACATTTTCGGGCGTGATTTTTTATTATATTACATTAACCTCAAAACTTCGATAATGGTTCCGCACAACATGTGTTGAATATTATACAAAATCTCAAACTTAGCATTGGATTTTAATTTGCATTATCACGTCATAGTGAAATGTACGTGGATAAAGTTTTTTATTGCTAATACAACTAATAGCGGGCATGCTACGCATGCGTAGTACGCACGTAGGCACGTTTTTTTAAACACCGGCCCTTCTGTTATGACCACATCGGCTAACAATGAGTGCAGACTAACTGCAAAATGTTTTTTGAATAACTGTTATTAATTTATAAAAACAAGATGGTGGTACGTCTAATGACAGCAGGTTTTCAAGATTGTTTTCTCCGTGTGATTACATACATTACATTCCGTTGAATGTGTCGATACCCGACTGAGGGAAGAACAAATATGGCCACTTCCAGATTAACAAAAGACTCGTGATTTTCGGTGACGAAATAGAAAACGTCCTATTTCACACTAACAGAGTAATCTGACTGTTCGTAAGAGAATATGTATTTCTCAAGATTATAAATAAATGTTTGCTCAACTCCCACACTGGATTAATATCAGGTCGTATTGGTACAATATGTGCAATGAGTATGAAGCGAAGTTTCTCAGTGGAAGTCTTCGGTACTCATGTGCTATCAATGACGTTATCCTATGATACGAGCTAAGACTTACATAGGTGTGTATGTATATATATATATATATATATATACACACACCTCACCGTTAACGACTGCCTTTGTGCGAAATGCATGAAAATCCGCATTTAAATTACCATTAAATTACAGACAACAATAAAAATGACTTCAAATCTTTCAGATACAGAGGCCAAACGTTACCAGAATATTTACAGTGCCAAATAAATTAACGCACTATTAGGTAAACAGACAATAAACGTCTTTTTAGTTTTCCAGAGGAACAAAGGCACTTAGATCGTATGTAGAATGCGCGTAAATATTGGTTTTTAATACTCGATTCAATTCCTAAATATTTATTCATTAACAAAAAAGTATTTTACAGGAATTGATGGTGGGTAAAATACACATAAATACGTATGTAGACATACTGACAGTCTTACATTACAGGAAATAGAAGCTTTTTAACATCCAAACGTTCCAGTTTAAATTTCGCAAACGTTACTGACTGACCGCAACTTTGATGATGCTTAATTTTTCTTGGAAAAAATTACCTAAAGGAAGTAAGGAGGCTTATTTTTTAAAACAATTTTTATCGGCTCCCACAATCATTCAAGAAAACATCAATCTCTACAAATATTTTACAATTGTATTTAATTTCACTTAAAATAATTTAATTTCATCATCAACTAAGACGTTATATTGTTTCGTGAGTAACGTTTTCAGCTACTACTCAAATGTTCACAAATTAGACATATTAAATTGTTTACACTATACCTACGTACATAGTGTAAGAAAAAGTCTCATAACTGCGGTGTCTCTAACTTTGCAGAAAAAATTTATAGATTTCAAAAATAAATAAATAAAATATACTTCCACCATTTCATTTGTAAAGAAAATAGTGAATAACAGAAAGCGTGCTAGAGTCAAACTCTTTCCCTCTTATATCAACATATGTAAATGTATGTTAAAAACATAAAATATTTACTTAGTAAGAGGTTCTTTTAATTTTACTTGACGTGGAGAAAATACGATGTTATTATCATAAATGAGGTATAATGGTTTAATTGTATCTGAACACAATGACCGTATAGACTTACTAGTACCATAAATAAACAAAAACTTTTCAAGAATCTAAAATGTTAACTCAGCATACAGTTTTAGTAAACATAAAAGTAATTTTTAACAAATTGAATATCGGTGTTAAAAAATTTAATGTAAAATTTATAGTCGATTGTAAAAGTAATTTTAAATTGTTAGTTTAAATTTATTTAATTTCCTTTCTGAGCATTGGCCCTCGAAGGCCTTCTGCGTAGGAACCAGATTTACAACTTCTGCTGTAAACAAACCAAAACCATCCTGCGATAAGAAAATACACATTTTATGAGTGTAAATGCCACCAACAACAATAACAATAATTACGTTCTTTGTTAGTTTGTTCCAAAGTAAATACAAGTATATTTCCTACAACGAAATTAGTGAACATGTTGCAAGTAGCGGGAGCAGAGCTCAATGAATTTTATCTGTGTTTGGAAATAATAGTTCCCTAAGCATAAATGTGTCTAAAGGCTGTTCACGATAAAGTGTGCACTTTTGAAAGCCATGCTAGGTTTCTACTTTCAGCCCGTTGGTTGCTTATCTTTCCGTGTACCTATCAAAATAAACATTATCATGCGATTTCCAGCTTGTGTTTACATCAGCTGGCTCATTCATCCACTTCACACTCGTTAAATAAACAACAAGCGGTAATTAATATTGTAGTCAGGACTATAAATACATACATGTTAATTTCAGAAAACAATATTGGTTTGTGATTTTTGAGTGTGGTGCACGATTAATTTTATGTTTACATATAAACTAATTCATTTACTATGGTCGATACTTCAGAAGTCGTAAGAAAATATGTCTGTTTTAGTTTATCAACAGAATAGCAGAAGAGTAAAACATTATCCTTTTTCCAATTATAAAAACAACGCCAAGACATTTTGAATGTTTACCTTTAAAACGTCTCTAGAGCTGAAACGCTCGGTCGTTATAAGTATGTGTCATACTCATAAGAAAGACACGCTCTTAGATAATAAGGCGTATTTACTCCTTCGTACAAAATACAACGTGCATTAAACAATCACTAAATAACCTAACAATTTCTTTTGACAGCGTTTACGAGTAAAACCACAATGCATGAATACCTCAAAAAGCAATATTTTAATAGATAACAACGCTCAAGTAAATGGCGGGCGTTGCTACTACAGCAATTGTCATTATGTCATGAAACTAAATATGACATGTTTTCCGGAACATGTCCGGCTCTCCGCACCGCCACTTTCTAGGGTATAACAGGAGACCACTTTAAGAGCCTAACAACCATGACGTGGATATATACTAGTTCCGGTACCACCACCAAGGACCTATAAGAAAACATGTCCCTCCACCTGGTGGCCCAACTAAAATCAAGTTTCCCAGGCTTGAGCGTATTTCCAATCTCAGCGGAAATACGGTTATCCGTACGGGAAATTCCAATCTGTGGGTCTTCTACTTCCGAAGAGTGAGACGCCAGACTTCCTTCAGCAACTTTGGACCTGACGAAAGGACCAGTCCGTTGTTATGGGTGAAGTTGAAAACCATTATTTACCTTGAAGTTTTAATCGTGGAAGCCAGTAGTTACTGTTTGATATACATGCTCATACGAATTTAACAGTTCGGTCAAACGTTATAATACTGTTCAAACGTATTCCAAATACCCAAAGAGTTTCTCACGTGGAGGGTAAAACATTTTTATGGCGTTATTGTTTCAAAACGAGATACATACGTGCTGAGATATAGCTCGTAAGGTGGGAATCGCGTAAATACTAAATAACACACGCTTTTCAGAATTTTAACACAGTTCGCAAATATTACAAAAAAAAATCTTCGGAAGTTTTTTCAAGTTTATTCTATGTTCAAAATTTAAACTGCCTTAAATTGCATAAAGTTTCACATTTACCATATTGGCATATTATATGAATTTCGAAGAATTTCTGGGACACGTGGAGATTCAGAAGAAAGCAATAACAAACAATAATGCCAGTTCACTCAGAACATGTATGAAAATGTTTTATTTGTTAAATTAGTGAATACTTTATTTCAGGAGTTACAAAATGACATGACACTGAAAATCACGTTGGTCACGAAAAGTTATTTCTTTGACACACGAGCGCGACCAGGAAAAAAAAAAGTGAACCAGCTAACTTGAACGTTATGTCAGTCAGGGGATGATGTGAAAGAGTTAATAACATAAATGCATTACAATCACACCGAATTCTATTCTTATTTGCATACAACAGAAAGAAAGTGAATTGCAGGTGACGAAATCTTTAACTTTACGATTAGTAAGATGTTAAAACATGGAACTACTTCTCGAAGTTCGCTACAAACTTACATGTGAGTATTGCGGTCATTGCTTACGTCAAAATATATGCAGATACGAGGAGTGATTTTTTTCGTAGGTTGATTTTGAGAGTTCTCACTTTATTGTAAACCACGTTTATCTTACTTCAGTGTAGGTCGTGGAGGGCAGTTTAGGTAGGCGAACCTAATTATTCTATCTTAAGGCCCGGATTTTATGCAAGAAAGCTAGCCTGATGAGAGAGACATGATCCCCATTTCCGTAGCAGTTTACATACAAATTTTGTGCTAGCGTTTCTGGTGGGTTACAATTGAGCCCCATCTGGAGTGTCTTGTTCCGGATGTAACACTTTTCGTAAACATTTCTGCTACACATGGAGCTGCGAGAGACAAGATGGTGGACACCCGAGTAACGACCTCGAGCCGATTATGTCCGTTTATGAAAATATCACGGTTTCTGTAAAACGTAATTTTATACAAAATTAAACACAATGAGAGCGTTAGTCACGGGAAATATTTGATATAAATAATACGGTCATAATAAAACAATAAACGCAACATAAAAAAATACGTGATGACTGTGGAGTTGTGTGTTTATATACCTTATGACCAATTCTCTGATCAGTGAGTACGTCTAGCTCAGGGGGTTGATACACGGTTTTACGCTGCTTATTTTTAGGTTTAAGTAGTTCAAATATCCGCACTGCAAGATTTTTTAGTTGTTTTTGGCTCTCAAGGTCTCGATGTTAAGAGACATCTTCACTCACTCACTCTTTAATTTTTTTTATGTGATAAACTATTGCTGTTTATAACTTTTCTTCTTATTTGAAAAAGTTTATTTCTAAAATCCGTTTGTCTAAAAGAGGTAACACACAAATAACTGCACAGTGCAGTCGACTGGACGCGGTTGTTTGCTGATCAAATCGATTGGTTTAACAGACCCACATAAAAGCCTTATTTTTAATGCAGTAATATATTGGTCTTCTTTTGGCCTTCTAGCGGTAAAAGCTTGAATGATCATGAGCACAAGATTACTAACTTTGCTTGTTAAAGCATATTATTTAAGTAATCAACTTAAGTTTTAATGAGTGGTGCAAATGTATGTATCTCATAAAGAATATGCGAATACTTGGTTTTCCATATATAAGCAGCGCCGTTAATAATATCATTACCCATTAATTAACTCTCCTCGTACACCGAAACATAAAAAAAACCGCAGTCTTCAGGAAAGAAAAAATAATCTTCGTAACGTTTGGATGGGCCACAAAGTGCTTACAGATAAGATTTAATTTCAATTGTACTTCTGTAAACTGCACACTGTCATTCAAGAGTTTTTTTTTTTTTTACCGGCCATTTCCAATCTTCTGTAAGCCCTTTCGGCAACGTGTGGGTATGAACTGATGCATTTTTCTTTTGCTATAGAATCATTTATGCATTCTGTTGTGCCGATGGGTATGACAGACGGTAGCAGAAATTAGGTATCGTGTAGGGCCGGCTTTACAGGCTAAAGTTACCTTTAATTAGACCTAACAAAGACGCATATATGTGGTACAGCTGGAAAATTGAGTCACGAAACCGACAGCCCGAAAATAACGCATTGGCTGTCTAAGAGGCGTTGTATAGTAAGAAAACAACTTACAGAATAATTTGTAAATAAAGCAGCGAATGTTAACGCAATTAAGTTAAATTTTAATGTACTGGTATTATAATACAACTACGAAAGCTAAGTGTAGCCTACAGAAAAATTAGAATAATTATCATCACACTTCACGTTACCATATTTAGAACACAGTGCAAAGCACATGACAAACTGTTGCAAAGATCTTCTCCCCACCATTTCAATGCTCAAGCGATCCCTTAATGTGGGTCTTTGTCAAGTATAGGCTGTTCACTGTAAACGTACCACTTTTGTTAGCCCTGCTTTTAGATCTACACTGTGTATGCTCCCACATAAGTAAAATTAACTTTATAATGAGTCTGATCACTTTATCAATGAGTCGGTCAAGTAAACCAGTGGGTTTATCAGAAAAATATTTTACAAATTAGCTTACTCTTACTCTCACATGCATTAAGAAAACAGAAAGCAACAGAAATAACATTAGTATTCACAATTCGACGATAAGACGTGGAACTACTTTCACTCCGTCGTTGTCAACTTTTATGTCTGTTGCTTATAGAATAATTTTTAAAAAAATTGATAGGTATTTAAAGGTTAATTGTAAACAACCTATACCTGTTCATTTTGTAAAATTTTTCGTTAANAAAAAATTATTTAAAAAAAAAAAAAAAAAAAAAAAAAAAAAAAAAAAAAAGGATTTAAAGTCAATGATTGGAAATTAGAACATTCCAAAAGAACCGTTTCTGTGATGTTTGTACGGTAAACGACAACAGTTGCAGCAAAGCGAGTTAATGATGTAATTTAATGAGGCGGTGTTCAGCTTTACGTGGCTAAGAAACATATAGCAAATGCAAAATTCAAAAGACATAGCATTTTTTTTATTTTCAGTTGCCCTAATGGGTGCTTCATGTATACTCTGGTTTAAACAATAACTGTATATTATTATGTAAATATGCATATTGAGAATGATTCATTGATACGATTTCCACAGTTAATTTACTTACAAGTATTACAAAAAGGTTCCTTATATCTACGTGAAAATAATCGGCCAAAATCACGTAACAAACGAAGTACAATTTTATGTTTAGCAATCGCAAACCCTTTTTTTAATTTAATATTGTTCTTAAAACGTAATTCTATCACAGAGTGGTATAATTTTTCAGTCAATTTACTTTCTTTACACACGTTGTTTAGGATAAAGACGCACAGGGAAGCTCTCATACAACGTGCAGCAAACGTGCGTGGGTTTGAATCCAGCGTGGAACTGGTTCCTTCCAAAGGCTGCGAGGTTTCCACCCGTGGTAAATTAGTGTCTTAAGTTGATAGGGCACCGTCCTAATGACCCGTCCATTTACATTAAGTGGCGGAGAGTAATAAACATTTCCACTAAATGATTTTTTTTCGAAGGCGCTGGTTGTCCGTTTATTGCAAATTGGATACGCCGCCATTTTGGGCTCGGCACGTGAGCATCTCTCTCCCTCCTGTGCTTGGACTGGCGCCAATACGCCGCTTCACTTAGCAACAGTCTCGCGAACACAGGATACGAAAGTAAGTACGAGCAATAAAATATTTGATTATGTCGAGTGTTGGGAAAAAATACTGGATAACAGTTTCTACGAATTCAATTTGCCGGTGCTAACAAATGTCTGAATGTGAACTTTTCGTTGCGAAGTACAAGTTCATCCAACATAATATTAACGTTATATAACATAAATTTTGAGCGCTTTCCGCGCAGAGCGCTTTCACTTTAATAGGTTTTATGGAATGAACATTCATTTCAAATGATTGTGTTAATCCTTTCAGACACGCATTAATTTATGTTGTCGTGTGTTTCAAATTAGAAGCGTGCTGTACTTAAGCCGACACAGCACAGGTCTCGTTATCACAGCCAGTAAACTCTAGACATTGTATTAAACTATAGTAATATTAACCATTCCTAACCTGGAACAGAAGAATGGTTAACAAATCAGTTAAACTTAAGGAAAAACGTTGGGAACTGAGACTGGTCGTATGCAAAGAAAAATTTCCTTCGTGTGCGTTATGTAACTATACACAATTATTGTATACACTTGGTTTGAATTGGTTAAGCGAGTTATTCAACCTTAATGAAAAAATTAATTCGGTGAGTTTTGTTCAAAGACTTACAAACTGGGGTAAGCGAATTTTGTATAAAAGACTTTACTGAATTCAGGAGCTGATTTTTTACTAATACAGCTGTATGCTCGTCGCTTGACGTTCTTTGGTTGCCATACAAATTGCAAAATTTTTGCATGCCAGTTCACTACTTTCCCACGTAGAGGCGCTGCGGTATTTTATGCGTGCTCATTTAGCACTACATCGCTTCTGAGTACCTCTCTAATCTCTAGAAGGGGTTTACAACCGTGACATCGCTGTTGTCTCAATGTTTGAAGTGGTTGGTATTCTAAGTAAAAGATGTTCCCTGTGTTCATATTTACAAGCCACGTGCCGTTATCTCACTTCGTTCCCTTTAAAAGTGCATCGAAGACTTGACATCACTGCATCGCTATTTGAATTCAAATTTAGGGGTAGAATGTAATCTCGAGAAACCCCTTCCGCCAAAGACACGAGCTGTGTAATCTTCACGAGTCCTACGGAGCACTTTCCGTTATTCAAGTATTTGTAACACTTTTTACAGCAGCAGAAACGCCCCTTCCCACAATTATCTGGGCACAGTTATTTAAACAAATAATTACGAAATAAGTAATGCAACTTTATTTAAATGATTGATAATCATTTTATTTTTTCGCGTAAACGGTTGATTTCATAACAGCAAAAGAAGAGGGGTGCTCGGGTTAAAGACTGCGCACTTCAACAAGAAGGAAGGTTCGAAAGGAGAGTGAACGAGGGTGTGTGTGGCAGGGAATTAGAACACATCTGGCGTCTCGACTAGGCCGATAAAACGATCGGAAGTACTCATAAGTTAATGTGTCGTAGAAATCGATTGGCAAGCTGAATTCTGACAAGTTGAGTGAAAAGTGTAGTGGCTGTATTTATTACAAAAAGCATTACACGCGTCCATCTTTGTTAAATGTTGTACACGATATGTACGTTATCACAAATGTGGAACAATATTACAAGTGTATATTTAAGTTGCTACATTATAAAATATCAAACAAGATAAATATATTAGGTACTATTTTGTTCACTATTTCCTCATTCTGCACCATGCGTAAAAGTGGTCGAGTTGTTACGTTTTAAGAGTGTAACTTTAATGAAATTACGTTTGGTGATTAAGAAACAGTCAAAAACAATACGTTATACCTTATAAAATAATATATAGAAATATCATATTTTGATATGTAATAACAAAATTAAATAATAGAACAGCTTCTCTCAATTATAAATTAATATATGAACCAATGTTCTGTTTGTAGCACATTATGTCGCATGTAAATTAGCGAAAATTCACGTTTTCTTGAAATAAACTATATTTGTTATAATTTTCGTGGTAATGCATTATTTTGTCTTTCGTTAATATAACTATTGTAAAATTTTAAGTGCCATTTTCTACACTTCATAAAGGTATATCATAATTATGTTTATTTAGCTGGGATGTTAGAAGGAACTGCGATGAAAAAAAATATTTTTCTTTTTAATATAGCTACTGTTTTATATATAAAACCATATGGTCACATTAAATTTAATAATTTAATTTGTATGTAATATACATTTACGATTAATTTTGTTGCAGTTTTCCTTAGCCAAGAACCACATCAAGATATACTGATATAATAGCGCATGCCGAAAAATTTAGTTTTAAATATCTCTCGGTAGGCGATAAATAATAAACGGATCAATACTTTTTATACAAGAAAATGTATCAATAATAAATGTATTCAGATGTACCTTTATATTATAACATATGATTTGTAATGTGAATTCCTAGGAATAGCTTTAATTTCATAGTACGTTGTTATAGATACCTCGCGTATTCACATTTGCCATGTTGCCTGCCTGAATACACGGGAAGCAGGGGAAGAGAAGTATTGATGGGACAATCGTAAAAACCTAAAATTGCTGTAATTAATGGCACCTCGTAATAATCATGCACTTACAATGCCGTTTTAAATACTCGTCTCTCACGTTCGTTGGTTCGGAACGATAGGAAGAAACGCTGTGTAAACGCCAAACACGCCGTAGGAAGTTAATTCTTGAATTGCTTTATGGTTATTCTGAATTGTTGAATCACACACACATTTAATTCCAAGACCGTAATCTCACTTCTAAAGGAAATTATTCTTAAGTACATAACACGAAATGCGGAATTGTTGCGTGAGATTTTTCTCAGTCTCGAACTTCTGATTACAAAAGGTATGAAACGGCGCATTCGCGTAGCACACTGAACACACTCTAGAGAAATGAATAAATAAATACACTCTCAACGTGAAATAATAAAACTGGATCCCCTGGAAAAGGGGGAGCTTGTTAAATTTTATGGTGGCGGAAATTTTCTGGTTTACAAATTTGCTGTAGGCTTTCTTACAATGTAAGAATTTTTTCTAAATTTCATGAATGAATTCTTTGTACATTTACAAGGATTTGTAAAAATACACTGTAGCATTACAAGAGACGTTTTTGTAATTGGCCTACATACTGAAAAATCTTTGTAATGACCAGGAATCACTTTAAATCGCAAAGTAAAAATTATAAACTATTACATACAGTGATAATTATTTCACCTATAAAAAGAGAATATGTTAACTAATGACGTTATACTGAATAATAACAATTGAATTATCGTTAAGGAGGGGGGAGATCATCTATAACAAGAGAATATGCTAAATAATGACGTTCTACTGAATAACAACCACTGAATTGTCGTTAAGGATAGGGGAGATGGGAAATGTTTTCTTTCGGCCTTCTTTCCCGTGTAAACAATTTTATTGTCATTTGCTATACTCTACCAGGAAATATAAGCTGATGCTACGACACGTATATTTTTTGTAACCAACCGAACATACTATAATGCTAATTTGTTGGTTTGCAAAGGCAGTTACTGACATTCCAAAGCAAAGTTAATAAATTAATATATTTTACAATTACAAAACTCCAACTGTACTACTGTTAATTCCACCTGCAGACTTAATGTCCTTCGTAAGTGCAGTATTTGCTTTATTCACTAACCTCAATCGTTCACAATACCTGACATTATTACACTCTTGCACTGTAAGGTGAAGTGGTCTTATGGCAAAATGCTTGCGTTGTAACATAAAATATATGAATTTAATTCTTGGTACCGGCTATTTTTTTTAAAATACAATTTGAAAGAAATGTTTTCCTATATTATATTATATTAATTACAGTTTTTTAACAGAATTAAAAAAAACTTTTTTTTCACGTTTCGATAGCGAAACCTTTACTTATACGATTACAAACATATATTGCAATTTTTAGGAAAAAATATATTTGTATCGCTACGAACAATATTTTGGCATCTGGTTTCCAAAAAAAAAACGTAGAAGTACAAAAAAAATTACAGTGTGATTCGTACCGTCGTAAAATAGTGGCTTAAAGCGAACGACGATAAACTTACAATGTTCGAATCATAGAACATTTTCCACATGTAGGTTAACATAGTTTTTTTTTATATTTCGTAAGACTGGTNCGTAAAACTGTTTAAATGTACAGAATACGCGGCGATACGCTTGCTACACATTCGCCAATGTCATAATATCAGTAGACGTATTTTAGTGAACGTAATAACCCACAAGATTAAATAAAACAGTGGACGGGATGGTCGGTTCACGTAAACCTCTACGCAAAATCTCGATCTCAATTCCCCTCCACACATTCCTTAGTTTAGATACAATAAACTAAATTGATAGCGTTAATACTGATACAAACACTTGTCATATATTATATAAAAAATATCCAAGCCTCTATGTAATGCACAAGTGCACAAGGGACGAAGCATAACATTCGCATGATTAATCATTCTAATAGCGTTTTAGTGACGTTTAGTTATTGGTATTTAACATATTTTTACATCTTATTTTTGTTAGTAGGCCTAAANCGAAGCATAACATTCGCATGATTAGTCATTCTAATAGCGTTTTAGTGACGTTTAGTTATTGGTATTTAACATATTTATACATCTTATTTTTGTTAGTAGGCCTAAATATCTTGTTTTTTGTCCACTTACTCGATCTGTGCTTGTGACTTATATGTTAAGGTTATTTATCATAAAAATAAATATGTAAATGCAGTACATTTTTTTTAAATGTCAGGAAGGAATAAACAAGTCTGTTACTGTAATTAACTGAATGTTATTGATAGAAAAAGGCAGATTTCCTAGCCACTTACGTCAAAACCTCTTTTAAATGCGCAAATAAATCCATAGCTTATATTTTATTTAATCTAAAGTGTCTTGCAAACGATCTGCCACTTATCATTGATCAAATTATCTAATACTATCTGTGCCAGCGGCTCCGCTCGCGTGGGCTACAGAATTATTGTTTAGGTTTTTTTAATTAAAGTCCATGCTTTTTATACTTTTTCCTGACAATGTCTGCACTTGCTTTCAATTTCAATGAGTGCAAGGTGAAAACTTCGTCATTGAATGTTGCTCGCGTGGTTATATTAAAAAACTTATAGGGAGAAATAACGGTATTTGTTAGTACAGACACTGATCATAAACACAGAACAGAGTAATTATGATGTTATTTTTTGGTGCTAGATTCGCTCTTTTACATAACCCCTGGTTGTCATTTATATTTCTTTGTATATCTGGGTAAACGCTAGCAATCAGTTCCGTATCACACTGCACCAAATTACTAAAATCCCCCGTTAGTGACACACAGCCCTCGGCATCTGTTTCTAATCACCCATCTGCAATTTGTAAAAGTGTATCAGCACAATGTCTTGTATCAACGTCATTGTAGAGGTGCACTCTCATATTTGTCGTCAAGCTGAATTTCTTGACCTTTGCTCATAAGCTTGACGACTTGAGACAGGCTTTGATTTAATCTGCAGGTGTGCCCCTCGTAATCACCGGTAGAGTTTGGTGGAAGTCAACAGCCAGTAATACAACCATTCCTCCCATAATGTCTGTATTGNCTTTGCTCATAAGCTTGACGACTTGAGACAGGCTTTGATTTAATCTGCAGGTGTGCCCCTCGTAATCACCGGTAGAATTTGGTGGAAGTCAACAGCCAGTAATACAACCATTCCTCCCATAATGTCTGTATCGTTTCGCATATCCTGTAGAGTTCGGTTTAGGGCCTCTATCGCATTTTTGTGTGACATTGTGCTTTTGTCCCACACTAACAACTTACATTGACGCAGCATTGTATCCCAAGCGCTATTTTTACTAAAAACATTTTCCTGAGAGAGTGGGATATTTATTCGGGATAAAAAGTAACCTATGTCACTTCCCGGTCCTCCAACTATCTCTGTACAAAAAATCACGTTGATCCGTTGCTCCGTTGCGACGTGAAAGAAGAACAAACAAACAAACACACTTTCGCATTTATAATATTAGTTAGGATTGTTACAACACAGTCCTTCCCAATTTTTGTCAGTATTAAGAAGTTATTATTAGCCAAAGAAGGCAATAAAATTTCACCCCGCCAGGCTTGCAGGCAGTAAAATAATTCTGAATTAACTATTTCCTTTCAAAATTGTTGTAAGTTGAGAATCGGAGGAAAAACCACGGTGAAATATCAAGCAAACTTACAATGAAATTAAGTCGAAAAATCTCGAGAACTGTGCACCAGGGGATATATTTACTAACGTCTGGCTGTTAATTTCAGTGTCCTGCATACACAGGACCTCTCATCACCACCATAGTTAATTTGATATTAACTACACCTTTAGTTAAAGAATTATTTTAAAAATAAATTTAATTGTGGAGCATTTGGAAACAGGTCATTATGGCCTTATTGATGTTGCTGTTTTCTGTACACATCAAGCAAATTTGACCGAAATTATTAAGTATAATGTAAGCAATGCTTAGTAAAATTTAAAAAAACAAATATATCTCTTTTTTTACAAGAAGACTTGACTTTTATTTGCCAATTTATAAGTAATACATGTTCAAAACTGTATGATGTGATTATTTTACACGTGAGGTTTCTGAAAGTTATCAGAAAAAAAAATTAAAAACATATGTCAAGGCTTATGCGTAAATGTTTAAAAAATGTCTACCCAGCGCTTTTACTTATAGCTTATACAGCTGACAGATGTATTTTGCAGAAAAGTTTTATTTGAATTACTTGAAAACTTAATTAATATATACTTCTAAGGTGCATTTAGTTGTACCGATGTAGACTATATTTAACAATTTACATGTCTATGTATACTAACTACAATTAACTCGGTTTAAGGCACATTTTAGGGGAAACAATTATTTAAACGTTCAATTTAAATCTATGCGTTTAAAATGGATTCATTAGTACAGCTATTCCATGGTATATTTTCTGTAAGTATGACCACGACATATAATTTTTTAAGTAACGATTGTCAGTTTTCTAGGAAATTACCTCAAATGCAAAACAATGGCTTAGCGAATAAAAAATTCTTCTGCAAAATTTCACATCAATACCAAAAGATTTAATTTACTATTTGTGCCATAATCACCTTTAAATACGACACAAACTTTTGTAATTATATTATTATTTAATTTTTAAAACCACAGTTAAGTTGGGCTATTATAGGTGGCTGTAGTGCGTTATGATCTGCTCCACGTGACGATAAACTGAAGGCAGTAGCGTGCGAGGCAATGAGACCAAACAGCACATTTAATAACTTTAGAAAATCTTCTAGGACAGAAGACAGCAACGCAGCTATTGTCCTCAACTCTTGTGTCAAGGTCACCTTAAATAGTGAATAGACGTGCATGTTGGCGGGTGCTTTAAGNCAGCTATTGTCCTCAACTCTTGTGTCAAGGTCACCTTAAATAGTGAATAGACGTGCATGTTGGCGGGTGCTTTAAGTACGTTAATGACGATTGTATTCTGTTAAACGTATTCTACGGCAGGCGTAATAAACTAAGGCTTTAACGGAGGTCTGTGTTTGTGATGCGACGTAGCACCTATGCGTGGGTGGAGCTTCTCCGTAATCACTTCCCACCCTCGGCTGTGGGCAAGGCGATGTCCTGTATTCTAATTAATTACCTCTCAAGATTCAAATGAGTTATGGGCGTTTGTCCCTGTCGCATAAGATATCACATCAGTTCTCGGTAAAGAAAACTTCCAGGTCTATTTTATGTGTGTGAGGCACCTACACGGCACTTGTAAGTATTTATATGCAGTTGCATATCCAAATTGGTTTCGGTTGCTAAACTTGTGTACCTGATGGGACGAACAAATCCATTAATTATTAACTGCACTTCTTTTCATAGTTAATTACTGTTATTTACTTTTTAACTTATTTTCGTTTAATTTGTTATTATTTTATTTTGGTAGTGTGTTTTTATTGATCATGCCGTATTTTTGTGATTTAATACGTTTTTCCGTGTAATGATTTTCTGAAAAACACTTATATATTTTTTTAAACTAGAGTGCAGGAAAAATAATTTGTAAATTATATTAACGATAATTTTAGACTATTCGATTTATAAATTGGACAACCAATCATTACAAATGTTTGTAATAAATTTACTGAATGGATTTTACAATAAGGAAAATTCCCATAGTTAAATAGTTAAAATGGCACAATCGCAGTACATTACAAATAAATCCTTCATCCTAATACGTTAAGCACTCATTGCGCATTAAAAAAATGCTTTAAAAATATTGTTTTACTTATCATACCATACATCAAATTTGTTATGTTAAGTAGATATATTATTTTTTCAGATATTTAATTTTTATAATTAGCTGTAATGCACTGTGTTTGTGTTATTATTTTTATTTTTTGAAACCTATTGGTATATTCTTCCAGCACTATTCAGAATAAACGTTTATGAACACTAACAAAAGAGCCCTCGCTTTAAGACCAGTTCTGTGGGCGATGTCAGTTTCTCGGTTTTTGTAAGAATGGTAGGCAAGGCTTGGACGCCAAGTCAGCACACGACCATGGCAAAACTGACGAGTGTATCCTGAATCTACCCACGCGAGCTAAGGACATGGTATCACAACTCACAAGACATCAGCAGGCTATGGAAACACTGTACGTGAACGATACTATCAAAGTAGGAAGGCCATAAGAGATTATCTCGCGTTTTCGGAGATAGTTTTGAATCCCGACACGATGTAGCTCTGTAACCGTACCATTTGTCCGTGGTGCCATCGTGCGGCCAGTAAAGTAAAAGTTACTTATGCTCGTTCTCTCCCTCCCCCTCTACCCTTCTTCACGAACAAAGTCGTACATGTCTGGCCTTCTTGGGAAGATCATCTGCGATGTCTAGTCAAGGCGGTCGACTCTGGCGCTTCAACTGCGTTGCACCCTGTTTTAACACTTACGCGATTTTTCTACGAAACAATTAAACATATCCCCAATATCACTACTAACAAGAAAAAAAACTCAATGCGAATGCAATCCAACTTTGAAGAGATCACTTTTGCTACCAATATTATTTTCGGGCACAGCATCGCTAAAAACTACTTATTCATACTTCTGTACCTCAAAACATACTATATTGACACGGGCAAAAATACAATAAGAACACGTACTGAAGTTTGCTTCAGACTTTAAATCTATTAAACCATAGGGTAACCTATTAAAGTGCGATAGATGGACGCAGCACAACGAAAACACTGCACGCCAGTTCATAGCCTTGCGCGTAGCGGCAATGGCGCGCTTGATGCGCTTGTCACTATAGTTATTATCGCTCCCGCGCTTGTCAGCCTCAAACGCGAAAATAACTCCAGTTTGGTGACAACAATAATTTACACGGTTCATCGCACATTGGTGCCACGTACAAACGGAAGTGATTATAGGCTATAATATGTCTCGCCTTTTTCCGTTTATAGTTTTCCTTATATCTAATAATGGCAATGTTTTGTCCTTCACCCAGTGCTACTTTCACAAACAATTCCTTGGAAAAAAGTTAGCAACAAAATATTTGTAAAGATACAAATAAATACGAAAAAAATACAACAAATTTGTGTGAAACATATATAGCTCATTTTGTATATAACGAGCAAATATTGTGTTCATGTTTATTATAAATATGTAGGAGATTATTAAATTTTTTATGTTACCTTTAGATCGACGGGATAATTATTAGCTGTGTGATAGTAATTTACAGATTATTAACATATTAAGAATAATTAGGATAGTAAAATAAGGGTAATTTTGTTGTTTGGGTTGTCTCTTTCAGGGAAAATTATATACTTCGAAGTTGGCTACATTGATGTGTTAAGTTTTTTCTTAATTTTTCGTTGTGTGTTTAGTCTGTGGAGGAGAATGTTTAATTGTTTTCCAGTTGTAGATTTAAGAAGAAAAATTAAAAATATCTGTGTCAAGTGTCTTAAGTACATCCCTATCTCTGTGTAAGAAATTAAGTGTCCTGGCTTATTGACTTACCGACTTACTCACTTATCAACGCACAGCCTGAACTACTGAACGCAAAAATATGAAAATGTATGGATGGCTCCACTTTAGAGCGTAGGCACCCACTAAGGTACTAAGGTAGGATTTATCTCAATTCTACCTTTAGGAGGGTGAAAAGGGATAAAATGTGTTCTCGAGGACTCCTCAATAGCACATTAACCCGATGAAATATTGCTTTGCTCTTAGCTTCAAAAGGTTGCATATAAAAATATTGAAAAATTTATTTCAGAATTTTTTACACTGAAATCCCCAAGAAGGCGAAAAGGGTTCGAATGTGTTTCCGATGATATGTTACCTTTATTACATAGTTTCCATACATGTAGCCTTCAAACCAACATGTGTTGTAAAACCTTATCAAACGAAAAAAGTATTACTAGATATCAAACTGTTACTGCGAAGCCTTAACCTTCCAAAAACGTTGCAATAGCACCAGGCTCCAGGAGATGGCATGGCAAAAAGATGTCATCGAGGCCTTAGTCTTCAGTATTGTGAACGGGGCGAATAAGTTTTCATAGCGAGTATACTTCACTCATTCAATCCTAACAACGTTTTTTAATTTAAGAGACTGCAGTGCACCCTCAAGGTCTATTCTGCAACTTGATATTCCTAAAATCCGACGGCAGAAACACTATTGCTGTATACAAAGAGATCTTCTGGTAGGTAAAGGAAGTTAAACGCTGCTTTGGGTAGTACACGCGGGTGAAGTTGCAGACTAAAGCTAGTTTAGT
This sequence comes from Clitarchus hookeri, assembly GCA_002778355.1. Classification (NCBI taxonomy): domain Eukaryota; kingdom Metazoa; phylum Arthropoda; class Insecta; order Phasmatodea; family Phasmatidae; genus Clitarchus; species Clitarchus hookeri. The sequence continues at coordinate 239,561 of NQII01001540.1, forward strand.
ATAAAATGTGCTTAGTATTTATTTGAGTGAGACCTATGCTGCAACTACGCTTGTTTGTTTATGAGTCACATAACCTTACTTTATTGAATGTAGTTGGAGTGCCAACATTTGTAACAGATTTTATTACATTTTAGCTCTAGTACCCCTGCATTTGTAGTATTCGATTTCTGTTCCATAAATTCATCATCAGAATCGCCTTATCACGTGCTTTGATTACATAGGGTTACCATTCACAGCTCTTTTTAATCCCCAGTTACAAATCTTGGCAGGGGTGCCAAATTTCTTCATAAATTTACCTTACAGATTTTGTCAGGAGGTGCCAATTCACTGTAACTTAATGATGAGCAAGTGTGTACATTTCTGACACTATTGCAGGATTAGAGACTAATTTTCGTTGTCTTATGGGAAATCAAACTGTTAGCCTGAAGACGGGAACAGATTTCAGATCCCGAAACGTCGCACCTGTTTTCGAGGAAGCTTGCTATTTTCGCCTGTATTGTCGTCGCTGTGTCGTCCATACTTAAATCTGTTCCAGTCACTCCACTAGTTTGTGTTGTCTTCGTCGGTCATCCAGTTTGTGGAATATCCTTCATATTTTATACTTGTTTGTTGTTTGGCCACCGCTTTTCTGATGTCATCTGACTACATTGCTGCTCGGAATTATATGTATGTTACACTTTCATTGTGTTGTGCTTTGACTTTGGTTTTCTGACTTGATTTCCTCTTGGAACTGTACATGTTACATGTTTTTCAACAACCGCTAGCTCAGGCTCGTCCATCCCTATTTATTTTATTTATATATTTCATGTAAGTTATTTTTAATCCATATTATTTTGTTTTACCTAGTAGGTTTTCTGAGACCACAACGGCGTGTTTACAATGGCGTATGTCGTCCATGGCATGTTTCCAATGGCGTATGTCCATAATTTTTCAAACAATCAGTTACCCCTACTGTAAGAATCGTTCAAATACACATATTCGCAAACTGGTGAAATAGAAGTCGCTATTTCTGGAAATTCTACCCATTCTGAAAGTTACTAAAGCTTACACTACGTATATATACCTTGTCTGTAAAATATCTTCAAAAATTTCCAAGAATTTCTTTAAGTTACTCATAGCATAAAAGAATAACGCTGATGCGTCGTGTGTGACAGCCAAATTTACTGTGTTTCACATGAGTACTCAGTTAATGATTGAAAATTTCTTATTTTCTTAACACTAATTAAATAAATTCCAAACGCCGTTACAAATATACAACATATATCTTGTAGTACTTCCAAGACATTTTTTGGTTGGTGGTTTCCAAGATTTTCGTATATATACAAAATATTTTACTGCGTCTTTACCTTCCATTTGACCACTTAAAATCGCTGTCAGAGGTGTGACTATGGGGGTAAGTAAGGGCAGTACACTTTACGCAAAAAATGAGCTCTCCTTTCACTTGCTCCGGATGGGCATATTTAACTGCGTATTCTCGAAAAAAATTGTAACGTTGCGCGCCCTTTTGTGCAAGTTAATAAAATGAATGCGCTGGAATTTCTGCAAAAATAACAGTAGACAAGCCCAAATTGAGTGATATGAAGTAATTATCATTTATAAAATTATAATGCGAAAAAAAAGAGAAAAAAATACCTCGTGGCTTACATTTTTATTTTTGATGACAGGTCACATGTTAGAAAAATATAAAATCCCTTGTGAAATCCGTGACTTATCAAATTCCCTTCACGGCTGTACGAGAAACTTTGGAAAACAGATAAAACGCAGCGAAGTGTTGCCTAGATTTGTGAAGATAACACTCAGCCTTTTCACAAGCACAACTGAGGAAGCCTTCTTTATTTACTCGGGATTGTGTCTCTCTTCCTCTAAGAGGGCAACCAGAGGTTGTCTTAGATTTATAAATTTTGGACAATACATATATCTGATTTTTATTTCACTTTTATACGTTAAATGACGTAGCTAAAGAGACTGAATGAAGCTAATAGATTTTTAAGTCACTGAGAAAAATTAACGATTGTAGATTACATTATTTGCTCTAATTTTATTGGTGCGTCTGCGATTTATATGGTTTTACAGCGAATTTGATAATTCCGAATTAATGATTGCCCCAAACTCAGATGTAAAGAAACTGTATTCTCAGATGTAACTGATTCAAACTTCTTATTCATATTTTGTGTGTATGTTGGACTATTTTGACTACGCATNGATTTTCGTATATATACAAAATATTTTACTGCGTGTTTACCTTCCATTTGACCACTTAAAATCGCTGTCAGAGGTATGACTATGGGGGTAAGTAAGGGCAGTACACTTTACGCAAAAAATGAGCTCTTCTTTCACTTGCTCCGGATGGGCATATTTAACTGCGTATTCTCGAAAAAAATTGTAACGTTGCGCGCCCTTTTGTGCAAGTTAATAAAATGAATGCGCTGGAATTTCTGCAAAAATAACAGTAGACAAGCCCAAATTGAGTGATATGAAGTAATTATCATTTATAAAATTATAATGCGAAAAAAAAGAGAAAAAAATACCTCGTGGCTTAAATTTTTATTTTTGATGACAGGTCACATGTTAGAAAAATATAAAATCCCTTGTGAAATCCGTGACTTATCAAATTCCCTTCACGGCTGTACGAGAAACTTTGGAAAACAGATAAAACGCAGCGAAGTGTTGCCTAGATTTGTGAAGATAACACTCAGCCTTTTCACAAGCACAACTGAGGAAGCCTTCTTTATTTACTCGGGATTGTGTCTCTCTTCCTCTAAGAGGGCAACCAGAGGTTGTCTTAGATTTATAAATTTTGGACAATACATATATCTGATTTTTATTTCACTTTTTTACGTTAAATGACGTAGCTAAAGAGACTGAATGAAGCTCATAGATTTTTAAGTCACTGAGAAAAATTAACGATTGTAGATTACATTATTTGCTCTAATTTTATTGGTGCGTCTGCGATTTATATGGTTTTACAGCGAATTTGATAATTCCGAATTAATGATTGCCCCAAACTCAGATGTAAAGAAGCTGTATTCTCAGATGTAACTGATTCAAACTTCTTATTCATATTTTGTGTGTATGTTGGACTATTTTGACTACGCATNCTGTATTCTCAGATGTAACTGATTCAAACTTCTTATTCATATTTTGTGTGTATGTTGGACTATTTTGACTACGCATTTTTCTAAAGTCATTGAACTATAATTATTTATTATTATATAAATAACTAAAGAATTATATCCTCCCTGTTTTGCGAGATGATGATAATGTATCGCGACAAAACTTCGACAGCAGCAAACACTAAAAAAAAAAAATAATCAAGTGATTTTGATTCTGTATCTGGCTGGCNAAACTTCGACAGCAGCAAACACTAAAAAAAAAAAATAATCAAGTGATTTTGATTCTGTATCTGGCTGGCTTTTCTGTTCCTGGGCGCAATAGAAAAATGTAACCAAGCACTCCAGCTGTGACGAGGGGCATGCCAGCAGTTAAGCAAGCGAATTTATCAAAAGTTATCTCCTCCAGTAATTTACTCTCGACAGTCAGTAAAATTCACTCCGCAGTTAATTTACGACAGCCTGTAGAAAATCCTGGATGGATGATGAATCATTTAGGAGAAAGGAACAAATTTAATACGTATTTTCCAGGAAGTCCTATATTATAAAAAAAAATCATGTCTATGTATATATTCGACGCTGAAGTAGAGGCAGGCGATGCGGTCGTGACGGACAGCAATAAACATACCATCGGCCGGCGGTGATCGCGACCGGGCTCATAAAACAGGCCACTGGCTCATAAAACATGGGACACGGTTGCTTACCTCTTGTGATGCTCTCGCCGGTTCGACGCAGCAAACTGATAATTGCTTCTCTCGAGTCTTGGGGTATCTCGCAAGCAGGGTTGCCACACTTGCCACCATCAAAAATGGCGAGTGTTAACACCCTCGTCCTTTACTAATTCCATTCGCGACATTCATGTAAGCACATCCCAGAGATGCAAAAATAATTAATAAAATGCATTGTTAATATTCTAACATGTTACCACCGAGTTACATTTTGTCATGTGATTTTGATTAGTGTCTTTTTTTATACTGCAATCAATATGCGTTTATCGCGATAACTTGCTTCTGTCTACCTGGTTACCCGTAAATCACAAAAGAAGAAAGTACGCGTCACCGTTTGATTACACGTGAAAATGGAATAAAAGTAAGAGACAAAATATTTGTATAATCTTAGTAACTAAGCATTTAAAATATAGCACAATGCTCAAAATATTTTTTTTTACGAAAATTGGTTTACTAATACTTTACTGCAGAGTAGTATTCTGTGGCATAAAAACTGATAGGTATTCGACAGTTTTCTAATTATTAGTACTTCTTGCGAGGCGTGTGTGTGTGTGTGTGTGTTATGTATTGTATAGATACGATGCTGCATTCGAGACGTACACACTTAAAATTCTTATTTAAAAACTCAGTTGTTAATTTTAATAAATTGTAAGTTTTATAATTAAAACAAGATAATATTACTGCCAAAAAAATTCTATTCAAATTTTAATCGTAAAAGCAAAATTTAAAAAATATCCACACGTTTTCACAATAATCATTACAAATAAATAGTATAAATTGAAATGATAAATATTTAAAAATTTTGTTCCCAATATACACAATACAAAACACAGTCTTTCAGAAAGAAAATTGAATGTTACAAAGACGCAAACAAATACGTTTATTTAGCTAAAAGTTAAACCTCTCTCGTGGGCGTGTGCAATGTTATTTTACCTAAAGGTGTTAAAACTGCCCTTAGCACTACAGAGATCAGAAAAATCAGCTGTCCAATAGGCCAGCTTATCAATTGGCAGTTGTTGAACAAGGCANCCTTAGCACTACAGAGATCAGAAAAATCAGCTGTCCAATAGGCCAGCTTATCAATTGGCAGTTGTTGAACAAGGCCGCTGACAGGCAGCTGCTTGACCTGACCGTAAACCACCTGATCGGCTGTATGGGGCAGATGACTGCTGTGCAGCTGGTTGTATTGACATGGAGAACTTAACGAACATATTTAAACGCAGCATAAATATTGGGTAGTACGNTGCTGTGCAGCTGGTTGTATTGACATGGAGAACTTAACGAACATATTTAAACGCAGCATAAATATTGGGTAGTACGTCTCCACTGGCAGTTCGCAACCGATATTCTTAGTATGGGAAGATCATTCCTATCTTGACGTTTTATATATTAAAATATATATATATAGACATTTCCTCCAACATCTGTATTTGGAGGAGTCACTTGTTCTTCTTGGTATTTTGGATAAACTACCTGTACTTATTTATCTTCAGTAGGCATGTCCTCTAGTTCATGTGGTGTATTTTCATATGTTGGTTCCTTTTCAGAGCTCTCCCCTATTTAAGAGTCTATGTTAATCAGCTGTAGAGTTAAACTGTATACGTTATTCTTTTCGTTATTTTTAAGCATATTACACTTTATAAAACACTTCTTCCTTCATACTGAAAAGAAATATAATTTAATTACTAGGATGTTTTTTGCACACCGTTTCAATTTTCTTGAATTGTTCAATTGTGTCTTCACCAACAAGTGTTTTAAAAGTTTCGTAATCTAATTTGGGTAGCAGTTCTTTGTACAAGCCATCATCCATTTGTCCTTGATGTTCTTACAGCTGTGTTTCATTTTTGTAAAAGCTGACATCTGTATTTGAGCCTCCCACACAGGATCCTGTTACACTTGTAAAACAAGAATAAAGTGATTATCAGATTTTTCCATTAACTTACACAGGATGCCAGTAAATGATCTTGAAAATCTCGGACAAAAAAAAAGATAATTACGATAATTTTCGTAAATGAGCTCAATAAAGGCACATTCAATATTTTGAAATTCCGTGTTAAAATACGGGTAGGCCAAGGGCCTTTGTGGTCTTTTGAAAAGTAAATTTAAATAACAATAGTAAGTAAAGCGTGTCCTGATCTGTTGGCATTAAGGTAAAGAGGGTATGTCATACAGTAATTTCATAACATTTTTCATTATATTATAACAAGTATATGTTACGTTTAATGACGTGCCTTTGGTTTTTACATCTTAATAATATAGTCTAAGCGCTAGTTGGAAACACTGGCGTTCCCATAGATACATTACTAACTATACTCTTAAAAAAAATCCTGGTACCCAGTTTGGCTGTCGTGCAGTATGTAACGAAGTACTTTCAGCGATGAAACATTAATTTTATATATTTTCCATAAAATGGTTCTCAAAGTGGTTTTCCACACTTTTTCAATTATTATTTCAGAGCTTTTGCNATTTTATATATTTTCCATAAAATGGTTCTCAAAGTGGTTTTCCACACTTTTTCAATTATTATTTCAGAGCTTTTGCATGTAAAATTTGTAGTGAAAATAGTTGTTATTATCAATGTAAAAGCAACAAAAAATTGTCGCTAAAATTTTCTTATNATGTAAAATTTGTAGTGAAAATAGTTGTTATTATCAATGTAAAAGCAACAAAAAATTGTCGCTAAAATTTTCTTATTAGAATAAATGCTGGCAATTATTTTTAAATTATAAATATTTTGTAGTTACTGTAGCACGGCATGTTATTAGTTGCAAAACAAACAACTATTTTCATATATAATTTTTACGTCGTTAAGAAGGTTACTTCGAACTAAAAATTAGTTTACACGGTAAAAACGTAAAGCGGAAGACGGAATGAGAACTNGTCGTTAAGAAGGTTACTTCGAACTAAAAATTAGTTTACACGGTAAAAACGTAAAGCGGAAGACGGAATGAGAACTGGACTACTCCGGAAAATGCTGTTAGTTATACCATTCATGAAAGAACAGCTTGATTATTTGCAAAGTACTTATCAGTTCGTAAATAATGGCAGTTACAGCTAAGCTCTGCGCACCACCACGCCGCTAATGTCGCATGTCACCGTACGTCGGGGGGTGGGGAAACACAGTAAGACGGCGCAGTTTGGGGCCCACGTGAAAACCGGGACCCTAGCCTTGCGCGGCAGGTCATCCCGAAATAAAAACCTGCAAACCACTCGGTTAAATCCTCGAATGACCGTTACGACTTGTTACCTGCAGCGGTGCATGGGAGCCGAGTGCACCCGGCCTCCCCTGGGGCGCATGCAGTGCCACCGCTCGGCCAATCGCAAGGCGGCCCGCGNATGGGAGCCGAGTGCACCCGGCCTCCCCTGGGGCGCATGCAGTGCCACCGCTCGGCCAATCGCAAGGCGGCCCGCGTGCCGCTGCAGCTCCCAACTGCATCTCAGTGCATGCTGTGCAAGTTGCATTCCGGAGTGGCGCGCCTGCAACAACGGCATATCTCCAAGAAGTTTTGCAATTCCTGCCTCGTCATGACGCGACCTGTGATCCTCGCTATCCCAGTCAGTACAAGTATGAAATCATTTTATTTTTTTTATGTTTTTTTTTAAATCACTTACCCAGCAGTTCATTTTGTAGAAACGTACGATCTATATTTTGTATACCTGGCTTAGCAAATTACTTTGTTTTTGGCCTGTTGTTTGNTATACCTGGCTTAGCAAAGTACTTTGTTTTTGGCCTGTTGTTTGACATTTTGTACCATAATTTTTGTAGATATAGTAATCAGTATAACTAAGTGAATTCAAATACGTTCGTATTCTCTTGAATTTCTATTTAATATAAAACGTTTGAAAATACAATGTGAATCATTTTTCAACAAATTAAAATTAGGTAGTTTCCCTTATGTAAACGATAACAGAAACACTTGCAATGTTTAAAAATTTTAAATAACAGCTTGCTATAAAATCACGAAAGCTATTGCTGAAATAAACCTCAGTTTAACATTAGTGTTATGGATGCTCAACATCATAAACAATTATACTGAGTTATTTAAAAATAAGTACCTAATTTGAAGCGATCTTAGTTTTTCATGGTTAAAACTATCTTCGTCCACTTTTTCAATACCCATGATTAAAAACAAAAGAGTAGGTGAGCACTAATAAATAACGTTTTAAAACACTAGCAACGAAAAATAAATTTTTTTTTGGTGTTAAAAAAATTTTTTTAAGGCATATTAATTCGAAAAATATCTTCTTGTGAAACAAAATCAGGAAATTCGCTTTGTCAAAAATACCAGCAGTTTAAATAACGATACTTACAATATTTTTGCCTCCGATTTTCTCACTATGTTTTCTATAAACTTACTGGTTGCGATAAATATGTCACGTCTTAGATTCATTTATTTTCCAAGCGTCATAAAGATTTTCTACAGTTATAAATAATTCTATAAATATTCTTTTAAGCATTTTACACCCTCTTATAACACATGAACTATAACCAAATTCTGAACTAATTTGCCGTTCGTAAACAGACAATGATAAAATATTTTTAGTAGGTCTATTTTTATGCATATATTTTTCAACTCCAAACAAACTTAAGGCGGAAGATTTAATACTAAAATTTAACGCACGTCCTTTATTTACAATTTTGGAAACCTGTTATCTAAGTTCAAACAAATAGCTTAAAATTTTCGAGTTCCACTCCAAACTACGCGTTAAAAACTATCTTTTTATACATCTACCCAAATAAGATGGTTTAGAAAGAGCAAGAGACTATAAGATTTTGCGAACAGATCTAGATGGTTCACGGTTAATTTAAAACGTTTGGAATCAACCTTAAAAAAAAAAATTTTTATCTCTTGCTAAACACTAAGTTGCACATCTACGCTGCACTGACAAAAAAATAGAATAGAAGTTTCATGTCTTAATTTTCTTTTTTTAAAAATAGTTTTTAAGTTGTCATTTGTAATTTATTTATTTTGTGTAGAGAAACATAGAGTAATTATGCTGGTAATAAAATGAAATTGTCATTTTTATTGATGCACTAGTATTATGTCATTTGATAAATCGTAATGCAAGTTTTGCGTCTGACAAATGAATCGTAACGTGCAAAAACACTAAGCATAAGAAACAGAAGTTTAATATCTCGGTTAAAAACGAACCAACTATCACTGTGCTAATCATACAGAAGCATAAAATCATTTGAAGTAACGTTTCTGACTCATCTGATAGGCACTTGTTGGGTACTTATTTTAAAAATATATTTTAGATTCCTACATGGAATATAGTATTTAGTAGTTGAACCATTATTTTGATTTCCATTTGTATTCAATTTTATTATGTTATTTTATATTTTGTTATCACATACCAAGTAAAATTTTTTACACAGCCAAAGAAAAGAGAATTATTTCATTGTATCATTAAATTTTAGGATTGAATGACGCATAGCGATTTATTAATCTACAATTTTATTGGAATTCAATACTGTATTTCCCTTAAAATTCGTGTCTCGTAAACTTAAAACGATTCCTTTCCGGGGCTTCTGAAAATCGATGTACAAGTTGTGACTGTGAAGATGAAATAGGACTTCCTTACAGCTACCGTTGAATTGTCTCCTCTGACAATATGATACGACGTGCAAGAAAATTGGCATAGTTTCAAATTTAACCATTTAGTACTTGGTATTACATAAACAAAACTAGCGTGTAGACTAATTATTGTAAGAAATTACCTGATAGTAGTTTTTAGAATAAATTCATAGCACGATTACNAAAACTAGCGTGTAGACTAATTATTGTAAGAAATTACCTGATAGTAGTTTTTAGAATAAATTCATAGCACGATTACATTTGTGTTGTCTAAAACAATATATTAGAATGTATAGTGTTAACAAAAGAATAATGAAAATCTGGACCTTTTTGGGCATATCTTTGAACTACAGGATGTTTGATATTAAATGTAATATAACTAGAGATTTTTTAATAAATATAAAATAATTAACCCAAAATTTTTTTAAAAAAACTTTTGGCTAATAACACTGCAGATTGTTATCCTTTATTACAAAAATATGATTTTCGTGAACTGTGGGATAATGAATCCGCATACTGTAATTGCAGTGCACCGTTATTTTTTTTGTACTAAAAAAATTTTCTACCTGTGACATAACTGAATTTATGTGTCACAATNATTGCAGTGCACCGTTATTTTTTTTGTACTAAAAAAATTTTCTACCTGTGACATAACTGAATTTATGTGTCACAATTAATGTTTGTTGGCTGGTTGACCTGTATAACAATCACGAAAAATTTTTCGGCACTGAAAAAATTCTTAACAGGCCTATTACATATACAATGTTGTGTGTGACATGGGCATTGGCCCATCAAATCCATACATTTATTTGTGACATCGACATCTTGTCTTCGGTGTATAAANATTGCAGTGCACCGTTATTTTTTTTGTACTAAAAAAATTTTCTACCTGTGACATAACTGAATTTATGTGTCACAACTAATGTTTGTTGGCTGGTTGACCTGTATAACAATCACGAAAATTTTTTCGGCACTGAAAAAATTCTTAACAGGCCTATTACATATACAATTTCGTGTGTGACATGGGCATTGGCCCATCAAATCCATACATTTATTTGTGACATCGACATCTTGTCTTCGGTGTATAAAACTTATTTTTATTTAAGATTAAGCTGAATTGATGTTTATTTATTAAAGGTATCAAAGTAAAGATACTTTCCAGAGTATTGTTTAACAGAAGTAGTTTTTATCAATTATCATGTTATACAAGCTAACTTTCTAAAATTTTCTTCTCAGTAAGACGAAATAAGTAAACACTGTAAAAAGCAGATATAAAGAGTCTCCCTTCAGAATGATTAAATAATTTTTTGTTTTATAATTACTTTTGCTTGTATCAAAGTCTACAGGACATAAAGAGTTTCTGAACTGTGGCTGTTTCGTACTTTTGGCTTGCATATTTAATACCAGTGTATGGACTGGAATGTTTTTCTTTCAACTGGGAAACTGCCATTATGATATCGATATTGAAAAATTGTAATAAATGTCGCATGTCAAACAATAGACCCACATATATCATTTAGTCTTTTTTATGATACTAGATTTTGTTAAAATTACTCGCAGACATGTGCGATTTCATTTGGAAATTTTTTCTCTGACTTGCAGTACGGGTTTTTTTTATCAAGATAAATAAATCATCAAATTTATTCTATTTAACTTACTTAATATATACTGACATTGACTCGAGACTTCAAAAAAATTGTCAACTTTTATTAAATTGAAGCAAATCAGCAATACTAAACTATTTGTTTTTTTTAAGTATAGAGCATATCTACATCCAATGGCCAGCTATTTAAATCGAAGTTAATTTGTGGTAAAATTTCATAACCTCTCATGTTGTAAGTTTTTAATTTTTTTCAAAGGAACATTTGCTTTCTCTTCTCATTTAATATTCATGTAAACTATTTAATGCAGTACTTAAAGTATTTGAACGTTATTAGAGTCAATGCTTTTATGGAGTTATTCATACCAAACCTTTCCTAAATAATAGGCAACAATGAAGGCCTTTTCACTGTTTCATATTTCAGAAAGTATCTGCACCTGAAACTTTAAACTGTTAAACGTAACTACCAGTTTAAAATGAAATGTAAGATAATTACGATCACTACGCAGAAGATAGTGTGATCAAACTTGTAACTTCTTTCTGTGAGATGGTACTATAAATGGTCAAAGTATTACANCTTTCTAAAATTTTCTTCTCAGTAAGACGAAATAAGTAAACACTGTAAAAAGCAGATATAAAGAGTCTCCCTTCAAAATGATTAAATAATTTTTTGTGTATGGACTGGAATGTTTTTCTTTCAACTGGGAAACTGCCATTATGATATCGATATTGAAAAATTGTAATAAATNGTGTATGGACTGGAATGTTTTTCTTTCAACTGGGAAACTGCCATTATGATATCGATATTGAAAAATTGTAATAAATGTCGCATGTCAAACAATAGACCCACATATATCATTTAGTCTTTTTTATGATACTAGATTTTGTTAAAATTACTCGCAGACATGTGCGATTTCATTTGGAAATTTTTTCTCTGACTTGCAGTACGGTTTTTTTTTATCAAGATAAATAAATCATCAAATTTATTCTATTTAACTTACTTAATATATACTGACATTGACTCGAGACTTCAAAAAAATTGTCAACTTTTTTTAAATTGAAGCAAATCAGCAATACTAAACTATTTGTTTTTTTTAAGTATAGAGCATATCTACATCCAATGGCCAGCTATTTAAATCGAAGTTAATTTGTGGTAAAATTTCATAACCTCTCATGTTGTAAGTTTTTNTACATCCAATGGCCAGCTATTTAAATCGAAGTTAATTTGTGGTAAAATTTCATAACCTCTCATGTTGTAAGTTTTCAATTTTTTTCAAAGGAACATTTGCTTTCTCTTCTCATTTAATATTCATGTAAACTATTTAATGCAGTACTTAAAGTATTTGAACGTTATTAGAGTCAATGCTTTTATGGAGTTATTCATACCAAACCTTTCCTAAATAATAGGCAACAATGAAGGCCTTTTCAGTGTTTCATATTTCAGAAAGTATCTGCACCTGAAACTTCAAACTGTTAAACGTAACTACCAGTTTAAAATGAAATGTAAGATAATTACGATTACTACGCAGAAGATAGTGTGATCAAACTTGTAACTTCTTTCTGTGAGATGGTACTATAAATGGTCAAAGTATTACANACTACGCAGAAGATAGTGTGATCAAACTTGTAACTTCTTTCTGTGAGATGGTACTATAAATGGTCAAAGTATTACATTTTTAGCATCATTTAGATATATTACCACCTCATTTCCTGTTGCTTATCACCAGACTCACTGTAAGTAAACAGTGATTGCCTTCTTTGTTCGTTAGTTAGACCGAAACTAATGTATTACTGTGGTGTTTGGAATTATATCACGAAAACTTACTTGAAACATATTAAAAAATTGAGATGATAATCTTCTAAACAATTTTTGAGAGAAAACTTAAATGTTCAATACTATAACTATAAGGAAATTATAATTTAATACACTTTGTGATGTAAAAAATAAAATTAGTCAAGTTCTTATATATGTGCTATTTTTCGTACTCGATGGTAGAAGAGTTCGTTCTTGGAAAAATCCTCAAAAATTAAAAAAAAAAATAATGCAACATTTTATAATATTTGCTATTAACATCCGTGTACGTTTAAATACTTTTCATTGCAAGTTCTTTTGCCTCAACTATTTATTAACCGTTGTGAAGTGTTAATCATTCTTAACAGATATTGTTTATTTTATAAAGCGCCACAGGCTACTTGAGTGTCCATTTTCTTGAAAGCCACGCAAACTTACTTAATAAACATTAATTTTATAAATTTTTTCTGTTTATAATTGTTGTTATATTGTGGGGGTTCGTTATTCTTTGTGATACATTTAAACGCTTTTTTGGTTGTAGTAGTGCGTAGTTTTATGTACTCTTGTGTAGTGATAGCGTGTTATGAGTTCTTCATGTAGCAAGAATGACACTTTAATATTTCCATAAATAACTCAATAAATAAAACAAGAGAATCGCAGACTCCACTGCACGNTAGCAAGAATGACACTTTAATATTTCCATAAATAACTCAATAAATAAAACAAGAGAATCGCAGACTCCACTGCACGTTATAGGGATGATTACTCCTTTTTTTTTAGGGATTTTTGGTTTGTTGCTTTCTAATTCACCTTTCTTGTCCAAAACAAGATAAATAAATAAATGGCTATCCCTACGATAAAAGAAACGGTGTATTCACAGTTGCATCGCACAATAAATAGTCAGGCTAAGGCGAAATACTGTGGCGGTACCTTTGAAGTATGCGCGTCATTTTGCTGGATGGTTGCGTGATGCTCTCGAAGTGGGCATTATGTCTTGTTGGCTGCATCCTGCTGTGGAAGTTTCACTTTCTTTCCTTAGAGGGGAATTTGTAGTAGAGTGAGCTCGTCAGCTGCGCAGTAACATACTTCGATCCACAACACTGTACTACGTTTGCCCCTAGAACTGTGCAAACCAAGTGGTTTTGACTGTTCGTAACTCACTGTTTAGGTAAGTACGTGTTTGGGCTGTCATAAGTCTTCCTCTATGATTTGATATTTTCGGTCACAATGTTCTATAATGGGACGCTATCACAGGGAGTGCCTTTAATGATCTGCACTGTACATAGCAGAAACGACGCCCAACTAGTCAAGTCCGTCACGTGTATAATTTACCATTCGCTGTTGAGACTATAAACTGCATATGACGTAGGCCGATACTTGCTCTTCTGTGCATGTATCCAACATTGACCTACCCCAAACTAATACAACTGTCAAAGTCACATGGTCAACAGTCATGGAAGTGATTATTAATATCTTAATTTTTCAAAAGACAATCACTTTTATAGGAATAAAATACTTAAACAAATCTGAGTTTAATCAAACTGCTGTAAAAATTGTTTAAAGGAAATATAAAAACGCATTAAAGCACTTGTTTAGCAAACAGTCTTCNTTAATCAAACTGCTGTAAAAATTGTTTAAAGGAAATATAAAAACGCATTAAAGCACTTGTTTAGCAAACAGTCTTCCAAGTTCAAATCCTATCCACGTCGTTAATGGCAGAGAAGAAGTCTAATTTTGGAGCACGGAGACGGGAGTGGGCAGCCAGCAAGATTGCTACACCTCATATTTACTCTACGGTTGAGACTATATCTCGTAGTTTCAAAGCATTTGCCGCCAGTAATAAGAAGCACAAATAGATTTTTATTGGCCTTAATATACGACAGAGCGTCATACAGAAAGTAATAGCCCCGAAAAAATAAGTTTTGTTCGTTGCAACGCTTATAACGATACATTTATCAGTGACTGGAAGGGTTAACGCAACTTTGTTAGAGCATATTCCAGTTACTCGAAATATTTTGTAGGCCTATGAAAGCACGAATATTTTGAAAAAAGAGATGTAAACAAACCTAAATATCGTTCTGTGGGCAGTTCATGAGGCAATGTTGCCGACGTGTGCATTAGGCAAAGTTAAGTCTACTTTATGTTAAGTTTATTTTTGATTCGACCAGTTTCTGGCAAGTTGGGCCGCTCTGCTCTCTCGCTGGTGTGTCAGACAATTTTCCTTTCTCGCCCCGTTATGGGTCGCGCTTACAGGCAGCGTTTCCGCTTCTGTGCCTCCATCCGTGCTGTGTCTGTGCGCGAGGGTGTGCTGGGTTTGCCGTGTGGATAAGTGACATGCTGTCTGCTCATCACTCAGAGAGGGATGCCCCCCGCCGTCGCAGCCGGTGGAAACACGAGGGAGGCACAATCATTAGCCGATGCGATCTGCCACAGGGGAGCGGTCTAAGAGGGGTTTATAGGTTCGGAGGGAAAAGGAGGCGGAGGTATCAAGCCGGCCTCCCACGAACCCCAAGCGTTCACTGACAAGTCGTTAATTAATTCTGGAGCCTACGCCTCTATTCGTCACGAGCATTAAGGAGGGGTTGGGGAGCGACGGAGGAAATCGTTTCGAAAGCTGCCGGCGCCCGAGAAACAATGGGGAGTGCGCAATGACCACCAGAGACACGTGTTAATGCCCTACCGCGACTGCGTGATTACCCACTCTTACACACTCGACGGGTAGCTGTTCTCTTTTTACTTCGCTTCCAACGTTTCCCTTTCACTCCTTGGATACCGTCTCCGCCGTGTTTGGCTATCAGACCAGCGTCGGCTGATGGATCACGACACTATCTGCAGAGGCTCTTGCCAAACAACTCACTGAAGATAAATGTACCCACGTATGAACAATGCAGGGTTATATTTTTTTTTTCGTCGCGTGCGTAATATAGAATGTTTGTTATAGAGCTGTTTAGTTTTTACTCTAATTAATAAATGTGTGAACCGATAATTTTTCTAAACCTTGCGATTTGTCATAAAGTGTTAATTACGACATATATTATTCAATAAACTAAATACTGAGAATGACAATTGAGTTTTCCAAACCAACAAAATAAGTTAAAAAGAATATAACATTTTGTTCTACAAATGAAATGATAATTCATACTTATTGCTCTGTTGTAACAGTTTAGTAATTTTGGTTTTAATTGGTTGAACAGATGATGTGTTAGAATAAATCTTTTTCTCAGCATACGTGAGATGGCGTTAATTATAAATTTATAGCCTCATTGTGTGACTGAGCCAGATGGTTTGGTTCAAGAAGCATTCAACACTTTGTTTGATTTTGGGCCACGTGATAACACGCAATCAGACTAAAAGAGACGAATAATTTATGGTTACAGAGGGCTGCAAAACATTTGGTGATAAACTTGGTACTGTGGTACGCTTTTCATAGCCCTGCATTCACATTTCCCTGACTTAGATTGAAGTCTAAAATATTTCAACATTAGAGTTGTATTCGTATATCTTCCAACTTACTGCTGAAAATCTCTTTAAAACTATGAAACATCTTTTACGAACACAATACAAAATTTGCTGCTGTATACCAAATGTGTGCATACAAATTTCATGCTGGCGAATTTTTGGATTCACGCCGAATCCCACAAACTAGCACCTAATTGCTTGCGCATCTGTAAAACAGATAAGAGTATAAAAAAATCGTCTTAATTTCGATTATTATTTTTTCTGTCGAATAAATGCTATCGTCTGCAAGTCAAAACTTCTTATTTCTAAGACAAGAACTTGTGCCAATGCTGAGTCGTTATTCGTTTATGTTATAACTGCGAAATTATTTTTTTAATGCGTTTTAAAACCAGTATAAATCGCTCTACTGGAACCCCTAAAAATTATGTTGATCATTAAATTGACCGAATTTAATTTACTTAATATTTCACTAAGAAACTGTGAACAATGGTACCGCATGTATTTATTACTAGGACATGTTATAGAATTTATACTCGATAACAGCCTCTTAACTGGATCTTCTGAGAGTAGCCCTTAACTAATTGAAAGTATTATCTTACCTTTTAAAGTGCATATACTGTTATCGGCACCACGGAGCATAGTCTTCGTAGGTCCAGATACCTATCAATGTCGATAAGGGACAATAATTTACTATCATACAAAAGTTTGAAATCTAGAAACCTATCGTTCACAATAATAAATATATTAAAACACACAAAGTAAAAGCTCTATGACATTATCGACCCACCACTTACAAGGTGGCCGGCAAACACTTCAACAAATACCACAGTGAGGCCGGCATTGTATGATAAATGTGCGTGAGTGAAAGTGTCAAGGATATGTGTGGAAAATAATACCGTAACCTTGATCCTACGCAGGCATTGTCAAATAAAATACTCTACCCTGTTGATAATGTACAGATAATTTATGTGCCTTGGGCAATTAAATGTTTGAGCAATTAAATGTGAGAAAAATGAATGTTATTTATCGTTTGGATGAGAAGAAATTATATATGTTACGAAAGTTCGGTTCAAAATATGAAGTAGGTTGTTTATTACATCTGTGTGATATTGCATCACAGACACATTGCGCGACATGGCTACTATGGCAACTTTGAAGCGCTGATGTCATCTGTTTTAAATATTTTTTCATTGTCTCACTCAACTTAATTACTTTGTTTGATGTTCATTTAAATTTCCATAATTATACGGTCAAAGGAAAGCTAGATCGAAGTTGAAAAAAAATATATATATAGCTTAAAAAGATTGTGCAGTGAATAAATTATTTTAACATTTACATCCCGCCATAGGTGACGCACTGTGAACGATAGTAGTATTTTAACAAGTTTTGTGAGTGTTACAAAAAATATTGTAATTCAAATCCATCCGTATCAGTTCATACTGATGTGCTAGTTTCCAACAAAGAATTTTGTTATGAAATGATCAGGCCTTAGCTGGATGGCCTGCCTGATAACACTTTCAAAAATTGAACCAGAACACGAGCATGATTGCAGTAATACCTTGTGAAAGTCAGTTGTAGAAAACCCCTCCACCGGCCATTAAATGTGGTCGAAAATATTAAACAACGCGCCCGATATAGGCCAACGTAACACTGGGAGCAGCGTATTTTGTCATCGTGGCAGCAGACCAAGAAGACGTGAGATGGGTGTGTCCGGCCGTCGTTAACCGCCTCCTAGAATCAGCCTCCGGCAACATGAACAAGGTGAGGACTTTCCAATTAGATTATAATAGTAGTAGCATGCGGTAATAAAACGTAATATAATTAAATAGCATCTTTGTATTCCATTTAAGCTCCCCCGATCAATAATCACTTAAATAGTTATTGTATAATCCTTATGTTCAATAAACTCCATCTTATACTGTTGTGCTCTACATAATCATGGCTCGTTATGTAGCTACGCCCATAGCCCCTTTCAGGTATGAATTGACTTAAATCTAATTCGTAACAATGGTGGAGGCTTGGTTCCTCCCTACCCTCTCGCTGCTTTGCAGTTTTTTTCATGCCTTTTTAAGTTCTGATAAATCAGCAACTAACGAAATGACAGAAATTTAGTCAGATATTATGTGTTGATATGATCGATTGAAATCACCCGTAACGGTCATATTTGGCTAGTTAAACGCTCTCGATATAACTTACATATGAACTAAAGAAATAGTCTTAATCCACACTGTCGCAAGGAATTGTCTACTTACATTTTAGAGTGAATATTAAATCGAAACTATTTATGTAATTTCCAAAAACGAAAATAAGCGAATTCGTTTGGTGTTAAACTATACCCAAAGTACTGGTACTTTTAAATCCACTTTTTGTACCACAATTTATGTGACAAATAGTGGAAAATCTGATGTAATGGTCAAGACTTTAATATACAAGAAGGGATTATGTGAAGTACAAACCCAAGAATAAAATTGCCTTCATCAAATGGCAGTAACTATTGAACAAGTCGAGTAGTATAGGATATAGAGAACTGTTTCAGGACTGCATGATTTCGCACTCACGAATTGATACTGTATCTACGTGATAACAGCGTATAAAATGTATATATTCAGTAAAAAAAACCCTGTAATATTGAAATCATTTAAAGCAGCTGCGCTTAAACAAAACTTGGTTTATTGAATTCTGAGAATATCTTTAATTCATTAATGCCCGATGTTCAATACATTTATTTTGTGAAAGGCAGAAGGTGTGACTACATACGAAAAGAAAAACATAACTTGTAATTAAAATCAGGACACTCATCAAGGTCATTCATATTACAGGAGTCTGTCACTGTAATGTAAATTTAAACAAAAAAATCATTAATGTATAGCTTTATTAACGATAATATACATTAAAAATTATATTTGTTTGGAATAATGTGTAAAAACACAATATATACAAATCCAGAACCCTTTATAGTGCATTCTGTAGCGTTATGTTGTTATAAAAACTCTCATGTTGGTGTAGTTTGTAGCGATTCAAAATGTTTGGTTGTTTTATGCTTTATGTGTCTTGCAATATTTTCCCGTGTTTTGAAGTGTAATGTAAATATGTATTAGTATTAATATGAAAATATTTTTGGTTTACATTTTTTTTTTTTTTTTTTTTACGTTTTACCGCCATTTTAAATGTCATGGTTTGACAGATGTTATGTTTATAAAGACGTCGTGGTAAAAGCAGACATTGTCTGTTAACAAGCAAAGAAGTGAACACGGGACAAAATATGAATAAAAAACTATTTATTTTATAAGAAAAATAGTTCCAATATGTCTGTTATTTAGAAGTGTACGCCAGAGATGACAGAAGGCACGGCGTTGAGGACGCGCGCTATGTAATCAAAACACTGGTTACGTCAGCAGCAACCACATGATTTTGACAGATAAACGTTATTGACGTATTCGCATTACCCACATCTCAGACAACTCCAGAGCGGATGCTGACTGTGAGTGGATGCGTGAATTGGCACCAAAATCTGGTAAGTGGGTCGCTAGCCCGCCTAGCTTCCTTATTCTCTGACTAGGCTTCATCTGGACCAGTTGCTCTCTAAGTTGCTGCTGCTAAAATGATACTTTTTTTTCTGAACAAAGTGTATTAAAAGTTAAATAAGGTTATGAAACTTGTGTTAAACTATTAAAGAGCAGTGGGCAGTTGAAGAAGAGGCCCAATATTTGCTGGATTTTAATAATATGTTCAAGTTGTATTTTTCTTTTTCAATAATGGCCAAGGGAAGGTATACCCAAAAAAAAAAGTACCTTTCTAGGAATACTTTTAAAAACTTTTGAACATCCTGTCTTACAGTGACATGTTTTAAATCTGTTTGAACAGTCATTCAACGTAATTTATTTAAATTTGATGTTTGAAGTATGGAGTGCTTTCTGCCCATTAGAGTACCCTGAAACACAAAGGAGTTTCATACTCACTGGCTGGCGCTCGAACTGAGGAAAAATTAAAATAATTTATGTTTATCTTGTGGAATGAACAGTGCTTATGCTTGTTAAATGGGAATTTAAGTGGTTTATAGGCACTTGGTAGACTAAGGGAATTTAATATTTACAGGAGTGTGTTTAATGTGGAACTGTTTAATTTTTATACATTTTCATAATATTTAAACCAATGAATGAAATTTATTTAGTGTTTTCCTTGCAAATGGTAGAGACTAGTGCCTTACTACACCCTAGGTGCTGCACAGACTATTTTCTTTCACATTTAACCCGATATGTTCTCCGCAAGTGCCAGTGAATTATTTTGTTTGTAAAGGTTGACTGCAGAGAGGAGGAATTATTTACGTTTGTAAGAGGGAATCTTGTGTCTCTTCACACTTTGTACCCTACAGTCTATTTTGTGTAAATATGCTAAAAGACACATCTCTCTTCATTACACACACACCATTATTATTTATTTATCACAGCGTGTATCTCCAGTGTCTATCCAAAGCAGAGTGTGTGTCTCCCCCCCCCCTCCCTTTTCCCATACAAAGAGATCAATTACAAGTTGTATGTATTTCACTTTGTAATTATATAATTAAAGTAGTATACATGAACTTCAATTACATATTTCAAAAAATAAAATATGAAAGTACAAATGTTTTGATAGTTTCATATTTTAATGTCTATTTTAGGAAACAAATTTATTATTTGTAATAGAACCCAAATGTCCTTATAAATGCAGAAGGAATTAATTTTATTTGATATATTTTGAGAATATTTTAAATTGAATTTTGAGTGAAATTGAAGGTTTAAAAATACATCGTCATATTCTAAGACTCTGCTGTCATATAGGTGTGTAAAATTACGCAATTTTTTACAGTGATAGAGATAGCCTGTAAATCTAACAAAGCTCATTTTGTATTATACAATCGATAATTGCTTAGAATGCTATTGCTTCATCATTGGGTACAATACATCAGCGGCTTAGTTCGTTTACTAAATAAAGTCCTTAATTTGGTTTGTCGTATTTAACTGTGTCTATGGATTTAAAAACTTTTGTTGTCGTTAAAGTGTTCCGTACTAAATAAGCGTTATTTTAGACGCAACAGCTTCAGGTACAGGATGAAATCTGGTGACTTTCTCAAAGATTCCGAATGGGAAATGTTCCCAACACGTTATCGTGCACCCCGTGTAAGATAATGATGGCGACGGCATTGGACATCGATTCCCACGCGTAAAACGTTTCCCAAGCTGTACGCCGTGCCGGCGACATCGGGCCATGCTTACACACCGCCGAACGTGATTCTGCTTTCCGTGAGTTTCACGGAAAGTGGAGCAAACGTTACGTGTTCCTCCGCGATCCCAGTTTCGCACGCTTCTGAGGCCGCGAAAATAGCTCGCGAACTGACCTTATTCCCGCGCATCGTCAAGTGATTGGCGCGGCCCGGGGTGATGAACTGCTGCGAGGCAGTAATTTCCACCTCCATAAATACATCGCGCTGAGATCGCTTTTCATTTTCCCCTTCCTGTGCTCTATAGTCTGCACTGAAGCAAAGGAATTCAGTGGTTATGATACCGTTTCCTGATTGCACAATTAACAACCGTATATATTTAAAATATATATTTTTTAACAAACCAACCTAATATTACTTTACGTAATTGCAAAATATCACTTAGTCAAAGTTACGTATTTTATACAAGAAAAACTGTAATTAACCGCAAAACTGAGTTTTTTGATAATCAAAGCGAACAGGGCCCTTCTACTATTTAAACAAAACATTCCGACAATGGTTTTTTTTAAGGCAAACCACTATTTCAGTGCAAGGGTCACGTCAACAGTTTACACTTGCCAAATGATGCTGAATATACGGCCATTCATCATGATGAATAATCACAGTGCAGGACAAGTTTCAAAACATATAACCTCACCAAAAATAACTGCCTTTGTAATTGTATGATGTAGGCGTAAGAATCCAATTCCATATAGTTAACAGAAGGAAATTCGTAGTCATAAAACAAAAACAAAGTTTACAATTATTTCTGAAAAAATCAAGCCACTTATTAATTCCGTGGGAAAAAGCATCAACTGTTTAAAATACAGTTTTCAAACCAAACTTATTAAATTTGTAAAATCAAATGAAAATATCAAAGTTCTGCAGTCCCCTACATGGAGTTTTCACAAGGCATGTAAAAGAAAATATTTTTTAATTATTGACGTAACTTTCCAGCAGACCGAGCTGATCTCCACATTTTTTACAGGCTTATGAAATCACTTTAGTGGATGCATGAACAAAAAAGGTTTTTGTATCCGGCCATTCAAATTCACAAAAAACCACTCACTTAAATTTTTCAGTAAGGAAGCTAAGGTTTTATACGTTTAACAATGCTGGCTGCTTAATTTCAAAATAGCTGTTCTTCACATTTTTTTTGCAATATACCAAATCTCAGGAATACTTCAGCCAATTTAAGCAATGTTGGTACATATACTGTGCACGTTCTCAGCAATGGATTCAGATATGTATAACCAAATGAGATGAATTTATGAAAAATAGCAGCAACGACCGCATAAAGTTTATACATCTTATCTCAGTGACTACTCAACAGATTTACAGTGAATTGGAAAATTAATTTTAAATTTTTCATGATAGTATGCCATACCATAGATTATATAGCATACCTAATTCAACAGAAATTTATATATGGACAGCACTACACTCATGAGTTGTTAAATTAGAGATACCAGCCTAGTAGCGTGTAGCACCAACTTTCGCCTTAATGATGGCCGTGATGGCGCGTGGCATGGACTCCACAAGACACCGGGAGCTGTCTGGAGGCATACTAACCCATGACCACTACACAGCCTCCCACAATGCACAGAGATCGGTCATAGCAGTATCCAAGGCGCGCACATGCCTCTAGACAGTATCCCAGGTGTGTTCGACCTGATTTAGGTCCGGCGACCTCGGCGGGTAGGCAATTAAACTCAAGTTCCAGGCCACTTGTTTCCATGTGTCAAGGGTCCAATGGCGGTGTTCCCGCCACCACGTTAACCGTTCAGCATTATACTTATGTGAAGCCGTGGCTTCTGTATCCCACAGCGAGGAGATGGTTTGAATGTTATGTTTACTCGTAAATCGTTGTCGTCCAGCATAGAATTGGCGAGTGATATGCTGGTCTGTCTATCCGCTGTTACCAACCGAACTAGCCGACGGCCACCTCTGCCATCGATACGCCACGGAATACGCACTGCACGTCACGGCAGTTGTCTCGGCTGGCGGTGGTTTAACATATGAGCTCACGGTACTCTCTAGACACGGTGATCCGTGGAGCTCCCTAGCGTTCGCACGACGTCGCACGCCTTATACGTCTGGCCCCAACTATCTGACCACGATCAAATGCGCTGAGGATTTGTTTATTCCCCATTATGTGCTCAGCATTTACTCAGACATTCAGTAAGGTCTAACGATATCCCGGTCATACGTGATTCGGCACTATTCCATTCGACAGTGTGACCACAGCGCAATTTCGCCAACATGATCGGTTTCTCTAATTCAACTGCTCTTGAAAGTAATTCACAACCTATTTTGTCAACGTTTTTATAAGACAGTGCTTTATTAGTTACTCAAACTATCCTTGTCAAATTTTGAAATCAGGTTGTGGTAGAGAAGGGCAGCTGAATTTAAATGAATTTAGTATATCACATACCTCTTTACAAAATTGATAATAATGAATTCTTTAGGGCAGTATACTTTGCTTTCTGGCAGTAACTTTTGCAAGCATCAGGGTCATTAATTAATATCCTCTTTAGTCTGTTATTTTGTAAGAGAGGGCACTTTAGAAAAGTAAACTTATAATCACACTAGGTACACTGAGGGAAATATATAGGTCTTTTTGGAAGTGCCACTTAAATTTACTTGAAAATGTTTTGTTTACAATGAAAGATATTTTGTTCGCTCAACTAATCAGCCGTTTCTCCAAACTTCTGCATTCGTTCCCTTAAACCAAATAAATCGTAAAAAACATTTGTTTAGCCGAACACTAATTTGGTTGTTATATCATCGTCTACATGTGTTTAGTAGACACACAACTGTTTTACAGCTTGGTCAAGTGCTGGCGTTTATTTTGTTGACTGTAATGTAATCTGATCATTTGTTTGCCTTCGTTCGAAAATACAGCACGATAATTTGTTCGAAATGTTGGTGACTATTATGATAGGAAAAGTTAGTTCATTTATCGAGACTTAGGGGTCTTCTTATGGTATGAATATCACAATGAAACAAATTCTAAAGGGAACAAAACTGTAAAGCTGTTAAACTTGAAATATTTATTTACGTGCATGCAGTGCATATATTAAAAAACACTCTCGTTTTCTAAGGCGTATCATTCCGGTGCAAAATTTCCGGCTTCGAGTCTCGTTCAAACTTTCATTCTTTTTACGTTAACAGAAACTGTTTAATGTATGTAGAGTCATATAAATCCCTAGTTGCACCATCCAAATCTTACAAGTTTGAGGCAACCAAAAAAAAAAAAACCAAATTATATGGTTTCAAAAATTAAATATATGAATGCCCCTATACAAACAATTAATTTGGTTACGCTAAAAACAAACTTTGTTAAAAACAATAGTTTTCGTTTCAGCGAACTACCAAAGCGAATTTCAATAAATTTTCATAAAAATAGTACTTATGTAAGCTTACTGAATCAACAAAATTTTAATAATGGATAAGGCGTGTGTTTTCAAATGGCAGTTTTATTAAACTTTGTATTTCATACCATAGCTATATAACCAATAAACCAATTGAAACCATTTATACATAAAGTTATTGTGTACGCTAAATACAATTCATGGTTGCGCATTTTCATTTTAAAATCAAACTTAAATATCTGAAATAAAAAATTTTAATCTTGATGCGCTGGAACACCTACTATGTTCACCAAGTTGACTAAACAATAGTTTTCCTAGTCGCTTCGGAAGGCAGATCAGCCCAACAATTAATTTTATTTATCATATCTGACAAACTACTTTACCGGCTCGCATAAAAACTGATGGGACATTTTTACTACTAAAAGAATCTTTTTCAACAAGTATATAATATTTTAAGTAACTGGAAACCTCACATAATTTCGAAAAAAAAACACTTATAACTTCTAGTTTTTATCATTTGATTACAATGAATGTGCTAATAGTATATATTTTTTTGGATTTAATATTTGTGCTACTAATGTACACTTCAAACACAAATATGTTACATCTTTCAGTGAAACTTTAGTTCCCGATTGGTAGTAATATGTTAATACCGACAGGTTAAATAGTCGACTGAACTGAAATACATCGTGTTTAAAAAAGAAAGGCTCGACTTCAAAAAATAATATTTAGCAAAGAAAGTATGTTAAGTTTACATAACGAATTATAATCTATTAACTCCTCAAGTTTCACTCACAATATAATAGAAGCTTTAATTGCTCTCCAACTGCTGCAAGGACAACGTCAATACTATAACTGAATTCGTCCCAGACACGCCAGAGAGAGTCTTCTTCCACATAATTTACTGCAGCTGTGATTCTGTCGTTGAGCTCATCAAGACAGGGGGTAGTTAAGGGAACGGGAAAACACTTTTTAACTTATTCTCAGAAGAAAAAGTTACGGGATGTAAAGTCTCGAGATGTTGGAGGCCAAGACTATAGTCCGATAATGGCAAGTCTTGGGGTCCCGTACGACCTATGTCCCACGTTGAGGCAATGTTTCATTTAGAAACCGACAAACGCAATTATGCCACTGTAGAGGTGCTCGCTCCGTCTTGATGAAAAATGACTTTTTCGGTGTTGTGGTAAAGAATGACGTAAAACTCTAGCGCTTTGTTGAAACGCTGCTTCGTCATTAAAAATAAACCATAGTATTAACCTGCAGTCCTCCACGTCCTCGACAACATAAGAAAACCACGACTCTTGTCTGCCATCTCTGAAATACTGGGAAGAAATAAAGTAGAAACTGCATAGTGGTGCTCTGAGTGAACTCTGTAGCTGCTTGAGTGGGGATTCGCACTGACATACCGCTTGAATCTTACAGCGGACCTTATGCCTGAAATCTTACAGCGGACTGTTTACGAGCAAAATTTTCTCATAGCATTCGTGCACCCGGTGCTAGTATTCATTCCACTGCTGCCCCATTACTATTGTCTGATTTTTCTGTGAGACTGAAGAGACTATCTTTTGTCTTAGACATTTAGTATTCTTAAAGGGTCTTCGGAAATTCAATGCAGATTTGGGTAGGAAATAGCGTGGAAGCCACTTAACATTTTTTTTTTGTGAAACATTAAGGTAACGTACTGTTGTATTATACTAATGCTTAAATCTCATGTTTTATCCTGTGTATCTGCCATTTAAAGTAAAAAAAAAAAAAAAATTTTAAATTCTAGAAACAATTTAATGATGACATTCTTTTCACATAAATCGTGTCAAAAACTAGCCCATACAATGAGCATGTTTCATACGATCAAAGACGCTTCTTGCACTAGACCTGGAAGTCGAATGTAATTCGAGAATGGCAAGCAAATAAGTTCCTTATAAAGTGAGTTCACGCGCAAATTTGTTTGGATGAATTGTAGGAAAATAAATGTTTGTACAAAACCAGTTTGCGGCACCTGTAGTTTTCAAAAAGCTCCAAACTAATTTTAATTTTGAAATCCGAACACTTATCTTTTCGGAAACGAGAGATCGTCAATGATCGTGGGCGCAAAAGAATTGTCTCTTAATTCCGTACGAAAATTATTCAATTAATATATGTATGTACTATTTTATCATGCAGCTTATTTTACGCAGGTCTTATGTTATATCCCAGCCTCCATGTTTAAGGTTCAGCAGCTAATATCCCCGGTACAAATATATCAGTATATTATTATTTTCTACAACTTGCAGTCTTGTACAAATAAGGTCTCTCCTAATATTGTTCGATAACTTGTACAAGACTTTCTTGTACGAAATCAGGAGCAAGTTTGGTATTTTGTATCAATTTTCAATGCATTTTGCGTCATGTAAATAATGTGTTAACCTATAGAAGGAAAATTTGGCAGGTTGTATAATAAACAGTTAACAAAGTCAAACTTTTCCTGGGATGCGAATGTGAAAGCCATTTTATAAGAAACTCATTGCAGTGAAACCATGCGTGACAGAACCCAGGATTTTCTAAAAGTGAGTTGTGCATACCACCGCACGTACAAAAAAAACCACTTAATTTAATATATACACGGATATTCACTATTTTCTCATTGGTTACAAAGTATAAGACTTTTCATGCAGTTATATGAAAAAAAAATTTGCTTTGTTTTTATTATTAACATAAATGATAAAGTCATATTTTTATAAAGCCGTGTCGACTACGAGGCATATCACAATTAAACCTGCTTTTCTTAGTTTTAATTAATTAATTATGTCTTTTAACAGTCTTTATTTACACCGGGAGGCCTATTGTCAAGTTAATTACAATTCATACTAAACTGAAAAGGTGTGACTATAAATGCCACTCATATCGATAACATATTTGGGATTCTATAACAATCTAGCAATAATACAAAATTGCGTTTCAATCGGCCCTTGCTCGTAAAACAACACTATTTTCACGTTTGTAAAACTTTTTAAGTTTTTTTCCTTGCCAGTTGCTAATTGCATACTCATATTTGGTCAGCTTCACTTTAAAAAACTGCTTTATCTCCTACAATTTAAACAAAAATTTAAATTACCATGAAGACAATGTTTAAAACTATGGTATTACTTTGAAAATAACAATGTGTGGCTTAAGATATCGATTCAAGCAAATCTGACCTAATGTGTATATTAACATAATATTAATTAACAAAAATGTTTATTCGTGGCAGTTCAAATAGCTTAATGAATTAATTGTTTTCAAATTTATAAAATTGATTTTTAAAATGTGTGCAATTTAAATTTGTATTTATGCATGATTGGTTGCATATAACGAAGTAGAAAAACTATGCAGCTGTGCAGCTCGTGCATTTCTGGAACTAATTTTTCTGTAATAAACTAGTGAGTCAACATTTTGGTGAATACTATCACATTTTTTGCTTCAACAAAATAAAAAATTCCGTTTAAAAATAATCTATTAAAAAATTAGAAGCCAAAAAAATTTTAATACCAATTAATAACAGATTTTTAAATAAAATATAACAGCATAAATATAGTATTGAAGTGGTATGGATAGAACAAAAAAGAGGTTTTAAAATAAATGCAGTGAAACTTTACTATTAAATAGAGAACAATTACTTCAGAAACCAATGAATAATAATACTTCAGCTGTGTCTCCGACAGTTTTTTTTTACTGAATTTGGTTTCCAGCTGTAAAAACGAATGAAACACGTAAAAAACTATTTTGATATCAATTAAAAAGACATGAATTGCAATAGGATCTTAGGAAAAGCGTAAAGTAATTAAGACTATTTAGATAATTATAGAACTAATAACTATTGGTGAAGTTGGAAAAAGTATTAGTGAATTATATGAAATCTACATCTAAATTACTTTGCAACGGAGTAAGGTGAAATTTGGTTAACGGATTAAAAATATATCAGGGGGAGGGCAGCATACATTCCAGAGAGACATTCTGGTGATTGCATAAGCCTTATTTCCTTCAGTAAGTATGCTAAAAAAGTAAAAAAGTGATTTCAAGGCAAACGAGCTGTCGTGCTAATATAATTTTTGCCCACTTGGCATATATAAAATGTGTCCCATGAAAAATTAACCATTTAATGTATAAATTTTTCATATATAAGTACAAGAAATGGTTATTAAAGGACGGTAATTTGCAAACAACTCCGTCTTTTGCTGTGAAAATTTTGGAAATTTTCTGATATTTAAATAGCCTTACAGACACAGAACTTCTCGCCCGCTTTATTTTTATTTCATTTATTTTATGACCCACCTTTTGATCCCAATCTCGAGTTCGAGTGCTCAATGGATGTAGGTATTGTTGACAGCTACATACTTGAAGCATAAATTACATACAGTATACATTACGTATACAGTGGCATAAGGTATACGTCGCATAATACATATAAGTATACATTACATATAGACACATAATACAGCCTACATAAAACACAAAATATAAATTGATAAAAAACTAAATAAATTAAACATAAATTACAAAGCATACACCAAACTTTATACTTAAACAATAATCTCTACAGTTTTTCACATATATACGATACAGTCAATAGGGATTTTTCCTACTTCTTTTTCTGCCTACCGCGTGATAGTATGATAAATTTTAAGAACACAATGTGGTCCTTTCTTTACTTATTTGTATGTGTAACTCTAGAATAACGCATTTTAAAATAAACAACGATTTTGCGCGGAAATAACCGTCGTTGCCAAGTTGACTTGCCTGTGACGTCAGTATACATGTTGGACTTTGTTGTTTATATGCAATTGCCTTAGCGGGTAAAGTGTGCATTTGGATATAATATATATTTTGTTTCGGAGGATTTTAATTTTATTGCTGTCTCATCGAACACCAGCAAGTGTTGCATAGTTCCATCAAGCAAAATTATAACGAAAATTGATACGTACGAATAGTTTAAGTGAATCAACAAAGCGTGAAACGTGCATAGACGTAGTTAAGAATCGTGAAACACAAAGCAATTGGCGACAAAAGTACATGTTTTGTGCGCTAAAATCAGTTCAGCATTAAGTAAATGCGTTTTATTACCGTAATTGCCCTGGCTTATACGTAACACGGTAATGATTTATTTTTAAGGCGGTGCCGTACAAACCACGAGAAATTGCCTTTGTGTTTCATAAAACTTTGTGGTTTACATTATATGACAAGTATTTTTTTGCACTTTGTTATTAAAATTCGAAAACATCCTTTGCCAGATATAAATACTAATAATATTTTCGTTGAAAATTTCTTCATATCTATTGTTTATGCTCATTACATATGACTACGTTTTTATTATTTCTTTAATAAAACTCGTGTGATGATAATTTAATATGTAGAGGCTTAATCTTTTCTTTAATTTTTAGGACTAATTTCAAAAGACGGGGTTGCCAAAATTACATTAATTATTAATATGCGTACGGAAATAGAATGTTCGTCAAATATGCCCACAAAAGGCTTCAGGTTTTTGAAAAGTGTGAGGTATCTGTTCGCAGGAAAATATTTGAATTAAGCATAATGACATGAGTATAAAAGGAAAGTGGTTATTGGTGAGAGTAAAATTCTTAAATAAAATATTTACCTACAAGTTTAAATTCACTGCCTATGGCTGTACTAAAAGGGCGTTTTGAAACGTCAACTACATTTCGAACATCGACAAAGGCAGTGCCAATTCAAGCAAAATCATGTTAAAAGTATCGGTAAATATTGCAACAACATACGTTTCCAAAAACAATTTCATCCCATTTTCAACGTTTCTCTGTAATCCGCGGCAATCGGCCGAAAATACGTTCGCACGCATGATGGCGGCGAGACCATTACATGTAGGCTACAACTACGTCACACGCAAACCTTTTTTATTGGTTACGAAAGAGTTTAAAATTTTTACATTTTGAAAGCGTCATAATTTGGAAATAAAGTGCGCACGGGAATAATATTTTACATGGTAGTATTACATACGGCAATTATTTTAATGGTATCAATAAAAGTGTAATTGATTTTTCGGGAAAAAAAAACCTATTGTATAAATATCCTTTGACAGAGTAGTATGATATTGATACTAAGTATTTCTTTAAATTTTCTTTGATATCTTCTGTTTTCCTGATATAGGGGCTTCTGTTTTGCTCCTTATGTTGTCAGAATCGACGAATTCATGACCTTCAGGAAAATGCCATCTACTGGGAGATGAACAAAGCTGGAGGATTTGATTTCTAAAAGTTGTTATAAAGTGAGCTCCGGGTCAAGACTGCTACACTTCTGCTTCTAGCTCCCTAAGTAAGAAGCTAGTCAGGTGCTGAAGACCGTATGAAAACATTCGCCACACCACAAACAACAGTTTTACCAATAAGACCCACATAACTTAGAAACCTTTAACTTAGAAAGTCATAACTTAGAAACACACAACTTAGATCTATCATAACTTAGAAACACACAACCTAGAAACAATGCAACCCAGAATCACATAACTTAGAAATATCATAATTTAGAAAAGCATAACTTAGAAACACACAATTTAGAACAGTCGTACAATAGAAACACACAACATAGAAATACACACTGCAGAACCACATAACTTAGAAACGTCGTAACCTATAAAACCATAAATAAGAACTATCATAACTTAAAAACACGCAATTTAGAACAATCATTACTTAGAAACGCACAACTTAGAAACACACAACGCAGAATCACTTAACATAGAAACGTCGTAACTTATAAAATCATAACTTGGAATGATCACAACTTATAAACACGCAACTAAGAACTACCATAACTTATAAACGCACAATGCAGATTCACAGAACTTAGAAACGTCATAACTTAGAACTAACATAACTTATAATCACAATTTAGAACAGTCGTACAGCAGAAAAACACAACTTAGAACTGTTAGAAGTTAGAAACACAAAAATTTTAAAGTTCACAAGTTAGAACCACGTAACTTAGAGCAGACATAACTTAGAAAATTATATCGTATGTTTTTCTAAGTTATGTGTTTCTAAGCAAGCTATTTATAAATTATGACAGCATCCCTTTTTGAGGGCCTTAAAAAGTGCTCACTTTTCCGTGAACAGTCTATTTATATACACAAACTCATCCGGTAGCAAATATAGAAAACATTATATAACAGGTAAAAGTGTAAACCAATAACGAATAGAAAGTTATGCCACCTTAAAAGAAGGAAGCATCGCAACAAAAAGGGATTTTTATATTCTAGATTATAGTTAATAATCCGATAAACACATTTCCATTAAATTTTTTGTGTAAATTAAATTTAAATGTGAATTTTAACGTTCGTAGTGTCAGAAATATTTCACCAACATGGTTATTAATTACGTATAATTTAAAATTTCTGAACTGTGTTAGCGGATATACATTCAGTTTAGCATAAATTTAAAATTTTGTTGGGTATTATGCAGGTTAAATGTTACACCTCACTTATGCATACTGTATGTGTGTGTATATATATACATACATACATATATATATATATATATATATATATATATATATATAGAGTTAAAGTTTTAATATTCACACTGATGAATAAATAATAAACACAACAGCACATCAGTGATGATATTCGTCTAAATTATTGTTGCGTTGTTTTAAAGGAATGAATTGATCTTGTTCGTGTACTAACACCACAGAGAGTTCATAAATGTTTAACGTCCTTCCTAGTTTATATGTTATAAATGGTTCATTTCTTACTTTGTGAAGGGCGGCAAACTAAGAGTTCGGCCAAGAAAATTTTTTTAGTTTTATTTCGTTAAGTTTTATATTAGTAACGTGGCAATGACCTTTCTCTTAGTAAGCTCCTGGTGTCTCTATCAACAATAAAAAACTATATGCTGCCGTAAGACAACACAGAGTAGCCGAGCCTTGAGATATATTCACATCGCCAAGAGATTGGAAGAAAAGCAGCAATATTTCGCCAATATCATTTGCCGCGAGAGTGGCGGGCAGACGTGAGCCGTTATACGGAAATGAACGGAGCGGTCGTGACTCCAAGGCGTCGGGATGGCTGTAATTTCAATTCCTGCCCTCCACGCCTTCCACCTTCCCCTGCGCCGCTAATACCGGGGCATGCAGGTGTGGTGGCGCTCTGGCTCTTAGGCGCGACCAACGGTGACTCAGGCCCGCCCCCTCGGATATATCTTGATCGCTGCAGAAATGTTAATTAGGCGATTGTTCGCTGGGGCGCTGGTCCCCTCTGCCCTTCCCCTCTGCCTCTCGTCATTAGTTCTGTCTCCTCCCTGGCCTTCGAATTCGCCTTTTTCCGCGCGAGGTCGAGCAGGGCGTGTCCTGCTGTGCCGTGGGGTCATGAAGATGCGGGATCCAAGGACAGTCTCTGCAGGCCTCACGAGGCATGCTGTAGCACGAAGGAGAGGACTCTGGGTCGGACTCATTGTGTAGGTCTCAACCTAATACATGC